>OZ022420.1:23823227-23973227 GCA_963989365.1 Rhimphoctona megacephalus
TCGTGCTGATTTAAAGCTCAATCGAGGGAGTCTAGCGTAATTAGTCTCCAGTTCAATTTTCAGATCATAATATTTCTTCTGGGCTCCACAATTAAAGAAAATGGATCCCCCCACCACCGAATTTGCTTTATTCAGAGATAATATACTCGGGTGAGTCTCGGGCCAGCAGACGACAGAGCTGTCAAATGTACTTGTCCCGAGACTCTACCGAGTCTCTTGATAAATAGATAAAATTTATAATGACTCGATCAAACCTTGAAGTGATCACAAGATTTCGAAATTAACAAATAATTCTAACAAAATAAAAGTAATATTAATTTTAAAAACAATAATAACAAAGCTAATATAAATAAAAGAGATACGCAATGATCGAGATAGATGCTAAATTCACCGATGAACTAAGCGCCACCCGCTGCGTATGCTGTTTAATTATATGTACGTACATGTATGTGTATATATAGATATGTAAAATATCAGGAACAACAAAGATGAGCAAGCGAGGACGATATCGTGTCAGATAAGAAAACGCAAAGCACAATATCAATCGAGTATTACGTATATACACAGTTACTTTTGTATACGAGCCAATCAATGTATAAATGACCGAAAAAAAAATATTCATATGTTTTATTTGTTTTTGGAACCCTATTTCACAATCTTTTGACCATTTGAATTCGTTATGGATGATTTTTCAACTTCGATTTCTTTTTTGAATATTTTAACGTGATATTTTATGGAAATTAGTCGAACTGTCGACTCAGTTTTAACAACTGTGTTGAAACTGAGTTAATCATTATTATGAAATTCTTAAAGGCTAGAATATTTCTGAGTTTTTTGTTTTGTGCGTGACCTATTTTGATGTATTTCAATTCATAGAGCTCAACACCATTTTATTTTATCGAGAATTTTTATATGAAATACGATTTAAAATTACGTTTCAGTCATCATGTTGTAATACAACTTGATCCATTTTCAAAAGTGAACATTTTCGAAAGTTCTTAGAAAAGTTTTAACAAATACGAAAACAATTGCGGTTGGTTGGTCCCGGTATTTCATTTTTTGTAAATTATATGATTGTAATTAATTGATTTGTGAAAAATTCATGACATCAGGCCACGTTGCGTACGCGGGCCCCGCGGCGATGTGGATTGTAAACATTTCAGCTGACACGAGACACGGGCCTGGGTATGTCACCTCGTCTGGACTTGGGAATAAACGGAAAATTCCATGAACTCTTACATTCTGCACTCCAAAAGAAAAATTCGTAAAATCATATAAATTATATCAAATGAGAGAAAAAAAAACATTACGAAATATAACTAGTCGAACGATAGTATTATTGGATAAAAATCTAAACGAAAAATGGAGTATTCTGACCACACCCAGAAAAAATATCTAGTTGATTCAACTAGAATCTAATAGTTAAATCAAATAAATTTTTTCCCTTGTCTGACGGCCAAACAGAGGTCTATTTAACTTTAAGAATTTTTTTTTTTATCACAATATTTTTATATTCTTGATTAATGAAAAATTTAATATATGTATTAAAATCGGACATATTTTTATCTTAAAAATTGAACGAATATGAAGTTGGAATAAAAATAATATTTATATTATTATTTATAATATTAATTATACCATATTCAATTATGATATTATTTAATAATATTTTCATGGGTCTGCGACCTGGGTAGGTACAAAAATTCACGATCGTCTTCCTAGACATATTCAGTCAGAATAATTACATTACTTTGGTTCCCGCAATTTATGCACATCCAGAGCGCAATTCGTATGTGAAAAATGCCTCGACGCTCTGCGCCACGTGGTGGCCGGAGCAAGAAGCTTTAACGTGGGTATTCAAATAAACGGACCCAAATAGCATTGCATATTTGATTTAAATACAGCTTTAAGAATTTATTGAAGAATTACTGAAACTAAGACAAAATGTACAGTTGAAAACTGTAAATTACTCATTTCACAGTGTGTTCCATTACAAAATAATGGATTTAATGTGTTTTTTACTCTCTGTTCATATATTAATGCTGATTTAAACTGTAAAAAACTCAATGTCCACAGCAAAAAAATGACATAGTAGAAATTACAAAAAAAAACGAGGAATCCCACTGTGTATGAAATGTAAAATTTACAGTGCCCCCAGTAAAATATTCAATACGTATAGGAAAATAAACTGTAAACCAATACCATTTACTGATATTGAAAATTGTAAAAAATGCTAACCGGCGTTTATAAAAAATTGTAATCAGAAATTATAAAAATTGTGTATTTCCTATTGAGAAAATTACGAATTAGAAATTGCAGTGTACCCAGTAAAAATTCGAAAACGTACTGCAAAATTTGCTGTTACTTTCAATTTTTACAATGTACACTGTAATTTCTCCAAACACGTGAGCCGGGAAATTTCAAGGTGGAACGCTTATTGAATACTGTTGCTGTATTTGCTTATTATAGCTCAACCAACGGAAGGGGGGGGGGGGGGGCGAATTTTCAATTACACGGAAGCGTTACGGACATGATATATTGTAATATATGAAAATTCGATATTTTTTATATTTCAAATTATTCTTGTTTTCAAAAGACTTGTCTCATACATTATTCATTGACGTTACCGATTATATTTCGGATTGGATACGTACGTATCGCTTTTTTTTACCAATAATTAACAGTCAGATTAATAGTCCGATCGAATCCCTATTATTAACATTCATGTGTATCTTATTTTTCAGTCAACTGTCAAGAAAAGTAAAGATCATACTGTAATTTTAATACATTGCTCATAGTAGATGAATTCATATACATATTAATTATCAACCAAACATATGATTTATTTCAATGCATGTCCACAACATTTTCAGATTTCATATGAATATTCAATGATATGTATCTTAAATTCCACATCAGTAACCAAAATTTATGATCATATTTCAATTTTGGCATACGAGTGCAATAATTTTCATTTCATACACCCGGTTTGTAAATTTCATTTACCATTGTATTGTAAAAGTATTATAAATTTCATATATTTTTTAATAGTGTATCTTATTTTTCAGTCAACTGTCAAGAAAAGTAAAGATCATACTGTAATTTTAATACATTGCTCATAGTATATGAATTCATATACATTTGTATTAATTATCAACCAAATATATGATTTATTTCAATGCATGTCCACAAAATTTTCAGATTTCATATGAATATTCAATGATATGTATCTTAAATTCCACATCAATAACCAAAATTTATGATCATATTTCAATTTTGGCATACGAGTGTAATAATTTTCATTTCATACACCCGGTTTGTAAATTTCATTTACCATTGTATTGTAAAAGTATTGTAAATTTCATATATTTTTTAACAGTGTAGGAAAATTTTTTGGCAGAAATTTATGTGGGAAGTGATGCATGTAAGAAAGCATGATTGCAAATGCATTTATAATTGAAGAATTTCTTGAAATTTGATTTGTTTTAAACAATTTTATGGTTATGTTTAGGTAATTCTGATGAGGATAAGTTCAGTTTATTATTTCGTGTACTTTTTACGGTTTCACACTGTAAAAACGGGGTGAATGTAGCGTGTACTTTTTACTGTTTGACACTGTAAAAATTCGTTTGATGGACATGCGATATGTCATTTACAGTATTAGTATTTTCCACCACAGGGATTTGCAGATTTTGTTTAAAGAATCATGAAAAATTGATGCTTACGCGTCCGGAAAGCGCTACTAATGTGGAAAACTATAAAGTTTCATAGAAATCCCAGTAAAAACTACAGTTCATTTTTTTCCATGTAGCTGAAACGAATAGAAATTTGGTTGATTGAAATGAAAAAAATTCGAATAAACGATCCTAGTAGATCTAAATAGAATTTTTTTCTGGGTGCAGCTTAAATTTTGTTAGCTCCTCAAAAAAATTAAAGAATCCGAGACGCTTAGCGCAGGGACTAAAATAATTAACGCATTTCGTAAGCGATTCGGTCATACTTATTTTATTCACGAGGCTCTTCAGATTGTACATCGCAGCTCTAGCTGCCACTTAATCGAGTCCTACTTTAATATACGTACATACATACCCACACGTTAGTACATATAAACTAAATATATATAGCACTAATATGGATCACTCGTCTTATTCATCTAAGTCTTAGTCGTGAGGCAATAATTGCTCAACGTCACCTGACGGATAAGCGAACCGAAATTTTATACCTTTAAACACATACGTAAATTAGTCCATGTATATACGTACGAGAGATGAAAAAAGAAGGTTACCGTGTGTTAAATTTCGAGGTGTCGCGACGCCCGAAAGGTCCTACGGACAGCCAAGTCTGGCCACCCCGAGAGAAACTGACTCATATGCCTAAATATTTGAGCAAAGCCAGCATCTCAACATATACGCGTGTACATAAAGGTACATACTATTATTAGGATATATATATATATATATATATATATATATATATAGAAAATAAAGTCTGGTTTTATAAAAGCACAGTGAGAGCAAAAGCAGATGCAATTCTTGAAAGTCTCCCCTCGTAAGATCTTTCTCTTTACTTCCTTCTTTGCATACATCACAATTTGTCTTCTTATTCTTCTCTCAGCCTGAGTTTATCAGTTTGCGTTTTAGTTTCGTTTCATAGAGCCGCCATTCATGGGTTATGCAATTCCATCATTTATATTCACAACGCATTTACATATATATACGTTTGTCGCATAGTACAACACGTGACTAAGTCAGCCTTCTGTTTGTCCAAATTGGACATTGAGGCATGGATTGCTCAGTCGATTTAAGCACTAAGAAAAAACTTGTTTTCCGGTATTTTACCTCAAAACCATATCCAAAAAAATCGCTTTTTGTTTTAAACCGCTTTTTTTTTGCGAAAAACAATCCAACAAACAATTTTTTCAAAACTCTTCCTATTTTTTCTTAGGCTTCAAAGTCCAAGTTTTTTTTCAACCACTCGAATAACTCATTAAAATACGACGATAATGGCGCGAGATTTGCCTGATATCTTAAACATTTGCAATCCCTGAAATTAAAAGTGGAAAAATTGAGCATGCCATAAATTTTGACTCACACACATTTTTTTTTTGTAGATCCCTGCTTTGAACTCAATTTTTCGTCTATCTTTTACGTATACGTACAAAAGCTCTGGGCTGGGATTAACTTCGTAGATGTGCTATATCACGAGGTTGCGTTCTATATTTGTATGATCTCAATATCTATATGATAGTATTATGTATCTTCGATATATCGATATATATATATATATATGTATAATTATGTACATATGGGGTATTCGAAACCAAATGTAAAGTAAAAAACCACACATTCGAAGTTTATGCAAATTGATATATTATTGTATTGATTATTCTGGTTTCAATTGAGAAATTATTCTTACGATTGTCACACTTGAATAAATTAATAAGCAAAGATAAATTTTAGATACAAGAACGAAAATATTCTTGTTTAGTCTGAAATTTTTTTGTTACTCTCCTTCGTGAGAAAAACTGTAAAGCATTTCTGGTTGCAAAGCCCATAACCATTAATGAAAAGGAAGGATTTTTAATTATTTTTGACTATGGCTCCAAATTTCATTCGTTACGTATTTTGGATTATTTTCAAATGTACTTAGTGGAAAGTTCGACTAAATTTTTATTTGGGCAGCAATTATCGTTTTCTGATAAAATATTATTGTGATTATTAATACGTATAATAATTGATTAATTTGTGAAAAATATTATTATTTTTTGTTTAACGAAATGATCGAGTTTAGGTAGAATTTCCTATATCATGAATAGCAAAGTTTCGTGCTGCAAAGTGCGACTGCACGACATCGCAGTGCTGACTCATAGCTCGTGCACCAGTGTTCGTGTACTTGTATAAAATACACGATCGAGCACGAACTCGTAGACTCGGTACACAGACACCCACACACACACACGTACAAAATGGACGACGAATAGGAAAATGCACTCGCGTTCAATTGCACAGTAAAATAGTTCTACGTACACTTATACGCCACAGCTAAGACGTTTTTCTCGCTTTACACCGCTCACTCGTCTTGATCGTGCTAAAGGCGGTGCTCTTTTGTAACACGCTTTTAATCGACTTTTTCTCGATCATAGTTGAGAAATAATTTTAAATAACAGTCGATTACGATAATTATGATAGTCGATTTTCATTTTGATGCACGGAAAAAAATGAACTGTTGTTTTTACTGGGATCTCCATGAAACTTTATAGTTTTTCACATTAGTAGCGCCTTCCCGATGCGTAAACATCAATTTTTCATGAAACTTTAAACAAAATCTGCAAGTCCCTGTGATGGAAAATACTAATATTGTAAATCACATATTGCATGTCCATCAAACAAATTTTGACAGTGTCAAACAGTAAAAAGTACACCCTACATTCACCCCGTTATTACAGTGTGAAACCGTAAAAAGTACACGAAATAATAAACTAAACTTCTTATCCTCATCAGAATTACCTAAACATAACCGTAAAATTGTTGAAAACAAATGAAATTTTAAAAAGTTCTTTAAAGAGGTTGTATCGTTTCTCATATAAAAATTATTTTCCAACTTTATACAATAAAATTTTGTAAATAGCAAGCTTAAGACAGTATTAAACTTCTGGTGGAATATGCCGATGATTCATCGTCTCAAAATTGAGATATTTATTGTTGAAGTTCCCAATTTTTTTAAAGCTTCCATAAGAGCCCATGTTAAACTTGTCATTTTCAACAATGAATATCTCGATTACCAGACGGTGAAACCTCTCCAAATTTTCCACACATAATTAAATGCTATTCAAGAAGATTCACGCCAAATTTCAATACATTAACTTGGAATAATCAAATATAATGTATTTTTCGTATGATGTCATATAAATATCGATACAACCTCCTTAACATACTTTCTTACATTCATCACTTCCCACGTAAATTTCTGCCGAAAATTTTTCCTACCTACACTGGGATTCGATCTTATTACACCACTATCTACTTATTAATTATTGGTAAAAAAAAGTGATATGTTCATATCTAATCCGGAATATAATCGGTAACGTCAACGAATAATTTATGAGACAAGTCTTTTGAAAGCAAGAAAAATTCGAAATTTAAAAAATATCGAATTTTCATATATTACAATGTATCATGTCCGTAACGCTTCCGTGTAGTTGAAAATTCGCCCCCCCCCCCCCCCTCCCACTGTTTGAGCTGTAATATGCAAATCTAGCAACAGTCTTCACTGAGTGTTTCACCTTGAAATTTCCTGGCTCACGTGTTTGGAGATATTACAGTGTACATTATAAAAATTGAAAGTAACATAGCAAATTTTGCAGTACGTTTTCGAATTTTTACTGGGCACACTGTAATTTCTAATTTATGTCGACGGTAATTTTCTCAACAGGAAATACACAATTTTCATATTTTCTAATAATAATATTTCATGAATGCCGTTTAACATTTTTTTACATGCAATTCTCAATATCAGTAAATAGTATTGGTTTACAATTTAATCTCCTTTATGTACTGAATATTTTACTGAGGGCACTGTAAATTTTACATTTCATACACAGTGGGATTCCTCGTTTTTATTTGTAATTTCTGCTATGTCATTTTTTTGCTGTGGACATTGAGTTTTTTACAGTTTAGATCGGCATTAACAACTGAGCAGAGAGTAAAAAACACATTAAATCCATTATTTTGTAATGAAACACACTGTAAAACGCGTAATTTACAGTTTTCAACTGTACATTTTGTTTTAGTTTCAATAATTTTTAAATATCGACCATTAATTTTTGCAGATCATTTTTTTCCGTATGGAGAGTTATTGAAATGTGATTTCCAATTATTTTCTTAGTATTGATCGATCGGAAGTAAGATTCGAAAATTCAAAAAAAAATTCATTATCAAAAAAAAATAAATTATTATGGAATTTATTATTAAACTTATCAGTTTTTATGTGCATTTTTCAGAATGTCTGTGAAACGCGATATTCGATTGTTATTTCGAGAATACAAGAGAATCGACAATTCCTGTATAAATTAAATAATTTAGATTGTATTTCTATCTAAATAAAAAAAATATTAATTAATATTGATAATTATTTTACTATTTATACACACACACATATATATAATGGTTATCTAAAGAATTTCGTATGAACGCTTCGATCGAGTAGTGCGTGATGCTGCAAACCCTGTTTATCTATTTCACCCGAATATACGAGCAATTTCGCGTCATCGACGACGCATCAACGGAAATTCGAGGACATTTTCGTTCCCTCGTTTGTTCCGTAATCGTTGGTGCAGCTCTATACACAAAAACTGGGGTGTCTTATCAGTATACTTCCGGTACGTTAGACGCGAATTATTGCGGCCACCAGTCACAGTTGGCTTCTTCCTCTCGCTATCAGTGTCGCCCCTCTTGCCACACCATATAAAACACAAAATGCTAGCCATTGTGTCGTCGTGTCGATGACGAGACTCAAAGGGATATCGGAGTCCATTCATGCAATTCGTAATCGCGTTCGTAAATCGAGAAGACGTTCAAAGAAAATTCATTTTTTATAGGGTACACACATTATTTTCTTAGCCAAGTGCATTCCACCAATATTATCCTCACCCAAAATGTCTCCCTCCAAAATATCCCAAATCAAAAATATCTCATGTTCGAAATATTCCTGCCTACAAAAATCCCCATAATTTAATATCCCCAACAAAAATAACCCAGGAATTTGGAAAATATCCTTAGAAAAATCCATGACAAAGACATCATCATCACATCATACGTCATTGTATCATACCATAACACATACATCATCCTATCACACCACAACATATCATCATACACCATACATCACCATATTACACAATAATACATGAATCCATACCATACATCATCATATCATACCAGAACACATCATTATGCATCATACACTGAGAGAAAAAATCGTTGGATCAACCACATACCTCATTATGAGGTGCCAATAACATTATATAATCATCACAATATTATAAAGTATTAATGGGGTCATCCCATGTGACAGCTATTTTTTTCGCTTTTTTTGGGATTTTTTTTTTATGAACCATTAAAACACACTATCTTTGAATTTTACCACACATTTATTAACATTTTTACAGTCCCTCGGAATTTTATCAAACAAAAATAACAAGCTGAATCAACTTTACACCGTTTGGAAGACACTCATGTGTTGGTTGACGGCTGCCATGATTCCGGAGGTTTTGCTCATCTAAAATCAAAAAATCAAACGACATTTTAATTTGTAGACCTGAGGCTATCGCTGGAACTAGAATAAAGTAAAAATATCGAAAATTGAATTTTTGGCACGGTTTTAAATGTTAAGTTCCAAGTTTCGTCGCTTTTTTCGACTTTTAAAACCGTGCCGAAAATTCAATTTTCGATATTTTTACTTTGCTCTAGTTCCAGCGATAGTCTCCGGTCTACAAATTAAAATGCCGTTTGATTTTTTGATTTCAGATGAACAAAACCTCCGGAATCATGGCAGCCGTCAACCAACACATGAGTGTCTTCCGAATGGTGTAAAGTCGATTCAACTAGTTATTTTTGTTTGATAAAATTCTGAGGGACTGTAAAAATGTTAATAAATGTGTGGTAAAAATTCAAAGATATTGTGCTTTAATGGTTCATCAAAAAAAATTCCCAAAAAAGCGAAAAAAAAAATAACTGTCACATGGGATGACCCCGTTAAACCAATACTCTAATTTTTGATTGAACCGCATATTTATTCTGATCGAGACGACTGCAGTTGAATCAACGAAATCTTCCAATAATATCAAATGCCAATTTGATTTAGTACAAATTTTTCAAAATTTGGTACAAAAAATATTGAATAGACGACAATTTTTTTCTGCGTGTAATATATTCGCATACACATACATAGAAATTATTTCATTGTTATCATTTATTTATAATAAATACATTATCATAAGCCATGAATTTTTTGCAATATCAATTTGAACAGTCTTAATCAATAATAAACTATAATCGGCGCTCTGCTGGTCTAGCGGCAGCGTACTTGCCTCTAAGCCAGAGTGTCGGGAGTTTCTCGATTCGAATCCCGGTCCCATAGCCTTTTCACGAGAATTAAATACGAACGTGACCAGCTCCAGATGGTACAGCCTTGCTCAAAAGTATTAGGCATCCTGTAATTGTTGGATCCGCTTTTTTTTTCCAAAAATCAAATTAAAGCTGGAGATATCCTTTTTAAGCTTTTCTGACCAAAAAGTATGTTTACTATTCTTTACGAGCCCAGCACCCGATTTTACAAGGTGAGAAAATCACGAAAAACAGCCATTTTCAAAATTACGTACCGGGTGCAAAAAAAATCGCATAAATTAATTTAAAAAAAAAAACAAAATGAAGCTGGATTTATCCGTTTAAAAACCCCGTTTGCTAAATTCAGTTACGATATTTTTTGACCGAGATATTCGACTTTTTGTGCCAATCGAACAATTACAAGCTGCCTAAAAATTTTGAGCAACGCTGTATATATGAGGCATACACGAGTACCTGTACATGTGTATGTCACATGTATACAGCTGTAGTTTATGTTTACATTCTCGTGACAAGGCGTGACGTAGCTCCGGCATCGTGAGGCGAACCCAGCACCGGCTGTGGTGGCACAGGTTTTCCGCAGTTTTCCTGGGCCCATGGAATCGAGTGCCATGGCGAATACGCTACAGAGGGGGAAGTCGGATGCAGCCGCATGGGGGCTTGATTACTGATCCGGACCAGACCCTCAGGGGGGACTGGCTACTGACCCGATCCGACCCTGTTATAGGCGAAAGCCTCTAGGCAGGAGGAAAATAAACATAAAAAAAAAAATCAATAATAAACAAAAAAAATCAATAATAAACAAAAAAATCAATAATATATTTTCTTTACAAATTTGCAGTACAATTCAGAACGAAATGTTATGAATTACTCCCCTCAAATATTGTAGTACATCACACTTCTTATACCCTGAGACAACGTATATATTATTTTTCATGGGACATTATGGGATTTTATTTACTAGGATGTTATGGCATTGGGATATTATTGCACTGGGATATTGTCGCAAGGGGATATTTTTGGTTGGGATATTTAAACTGAGTTATTTTTGGTGAAAAATTTTGGCACAAGTTATTCAGGGCGACACCCTTTTTTATACCCTATCGTTTTAGTTTTACTTTGTAGAAATGCAACAAATTTGAATACTTTTGCAGTTATTTTTTTTCTTTCTTACGTTTTGTAATTTTTTACGCTAAATTTGATGAGCGGATGAATATAAAATTGAATCGTCTTATAATGCGGTTTACCTCACATATCAAAACGGAGAATTCGATTTTTCAATTTTTCTTTACTTATTTATACTCTAAATCTATTATAATTCATATATTCATAGAAATATAAATTTGTTTTTTGTTTATATTTTTATTTCATTTTAATAATGTACGAGAAAATATGAGCTTTGTTATTTTGTTGCTTGTTTTAGTCTTTTGGCAAACCACAAATCTGACTAAAACCAAAGACACGACTAATATACGAAAAAAAGGCAAATATACACATATTAAATATATGCATACATAGGCTCGTGTTTGTCGAAGCGATAATACGCGAGGCACCGCAGGACTTCCTGGAGCACATTTAACGTCCGGTGTTAAAGCTCGTCGCGATTCTCTCTGTCCGCACCCTCAATAATATTTCACACATACACGTGCCATCCCGATCAATCATCGACGAAAATTACGCGATAGACTTATCCGCGCATGAACTGGAAACGTCCCTGGCACGTGTACGTCGTCATAAACGAAAACTTATGCAATAATAACGATTCCGTTGCTTCGGCGCAACAAATTTCTGCGTAACAAAAAAAAATGATTCATTCATTTTGCGGCTGAATATTTAGAATCAAAATACAAAATTGGTGTACTTGTAGACACGAATTTCCATAAGGTTTTGGAATCGTCGATCATTTCTTGAAAAATATTTATATCAAATATCCACACGCACTTTATTTGTTTGGCAAAACTCCATTTGAACACTTTTTTAAAGGGTCTTCATATTATTTTTCATAAACTCAAAAAATTCCATTTAATAAAGACAAATCACTGAGCATCAGTTAATTAGAATAAAAAAAATGAATGAGGAAATATTTCATCAACATATCAATTTTTTTTTTTTTTCATTTTGATTTATTACACTGAGAAAAGAAAATTGTTGTTAACTCAGCAAAAATTTGGTTAATTCAACCACTTAATTTGTTGGCTCAAATAAATATTGCTCACTACGACGAAAATATTATTGAACCAACAAAATTTTTGTTCAATTAACCAATTTTATTTTCTTCGCTACAATTTGTTGATTCAACAAAAATTTTGTTGAAACAACAAATTTCTGTTATCAGTGTACAATAAAACAGTGTATAAATATTATTAAAAATAATTGAAATTATATTTATGTATAAAAAATAGATTAAATATTGAAAAAAATGAAAATAAGTGAAATGAATGAAAACGTGAATGCGATGACAAGACAGCACGAATCACGTGGTGTTGTGCCCTGTCCTGATGACGATAGATATATTACTATATGTACAGTCGCTACGGTTTAATTCATGCAAATTGCATTACGTCCAATGAGCTGAACGACGTGGCTACTGCGCGGGACAGTACAGAGTAGAAACGCGCGTTTATCGCATCCCAGAACGAAACCTTTCATTCAGCCCAGAGTGAAACATGGGAGAGTACATGTATGTGCAATTATGATGAAGAGAGAGAGAGAGAGAGAGAGAGAGAGAGAGAGAGAGCAAATCATTTTTATCTCCTTTTTCTCTCGCTCTTGTTATGATCATTAGAGTTGCACAAACGCAAATCTTCTATTCACACATTTACTCGATAAAGTATAAATTTCTTTCGAATGCTACAGGATTTAAAAAGTTGAGAATATTTTTTTTCTCTCAATTAAAAATCAATTCAATTTTTGAATTGTATTTTTATTAGTGGACGCAAAAAATTGATTTCCGCAAATATAGTAATGTTTTTGTCCACTCACAGTTCATATGATAAATGAAATGCAAAAGAAAAATTGGCAGTAAATGAAAAATTATTAGAAAACATACACTTGTTTGTATTTTTGTAATTTTTTTTGTATCTGTACCTGAGAGTAATAGATTTTGGAAGACTTCGTATCAGAAAATGATTAATTGTGTCTTATTTATATTCATGATTTAATTATTTTAAGGAAAAGACAAATTAACTTAATTCTGGAAATAATGAACCATTGCGGAAAATAATAAATGATGAATCAGATCGTAATTGAGTGAATTTAATATTATAGCTCGGCTAATATATCGTTTGAACTCTTTTTGAAGCACGTACTAAAAGCATTGAATGTTTCACTCATAAAGAATGAGAGATTCAATAACAAGCTTCATAATATTAGGCTCCGTTGTACTATAAAATCGAGGGTCGTATGGGCATCGTAAAGGGGGATACAAGATTTAATATACAAAGTTACACGATACATACATACGCTGTGGTAACCATATAGTCCCAATTGAAATTTGAGAATGAAGAAAGGAGGAAAAAGATGGTCGAACCAGTTTAAAGGGGTTGTGGATCGTAGAAACGCGACTGTATGAGAAATCGAAAAATACATGGGTCGTTTAAAGTAAAACAAAGAATTTCAAAACAGGATTCATATTCCACTTAATTCAAATATTCTTTTCATTAATTTCTTCAATAATGTTAATTCCACAAACCAAAGAATCGCCTCAAATTGATTCAAAAAACTGAATGCCATTTTTTTTCGAATTCAATCAATAGAATCAATAAATTTTTAATAATTCTTTCGAATCAACAAAATTGATATAAATTACAAAACACAGTCAAAAGACTCTTCAATTTTTGAATTAATGAGCATTTAATAACTTTCAAATAACGACCACCGAAGAAAATGAAATATTGATAAACAACACTGGGCTGATTTTACAAAAAAAATCCTATATTTAAGGGTCCTTGCATGGATTTCGATAGTGAATTAGTCATCGAGGATTCGTCGCTCGTGTGGGAGGGTTGCTTGATGGTGGCGATGGCAGAGTGTGATGTCCCAGGAAATTTTCTTTTGTGAGCATTCAAAAGTCTCCCTTGATGTCCTTTCCCTCACTTTCTCTACAATCCCCTTCCACGTGCTCAACTGTATAAAAAGGGCGCGTGTGTAACACGTAATACGCGTTGCGTCGTACTCATCGTTTATCCAATATATATATACACATTTTTTCATATACTGAGCTCAGAGAAAGCATAGCCTAACGCATCTGGATCAGCTGTCGATGACGATTATTACGTGAGTCATCGCTTATTCTTTTACCCCATACAAATATATAGATATATATAATTTAAAGTGTATCAATGACTAACGCGCCTCCCTTACTTGTCATGACCATGCACTGCCAATCCACAATCTATATACAACTCTATATATGTATGTGTAAATATATGACCTTTGATTCTCATCTGGACCACTTTACTCGAAGATTTTCCTGACACCCTAGCATCGGAAACAGTTTATGTATTTCGTTAGTAAATACGATTGAAAAATTTGGACACTTATCGCTCGATCACGATCTTGATATTCTGATGAATTCTTCGATAAATTGTCATGAGTTAATAACGTTATTTGCACAATGCCTTTTTCTTGCTAGTATCGAAAAATTCTGTGTTGATAAAAGAATTGAGGTGACCATTATTTTCAATAATTTGTCACCTTAATTGGATTATTTAAATATTTAAGATACATGAATAATTAGCTAGTTTGAAGAAATTTTGTTATGGCTACTAATTATTTAAATTATATACAAGAATTGCACTAACTAAGTATTTAATAACATTTCTATCGCTATTTCTGTCTTTATTGCACTAATCAGTTATTCGGAGATATTTTTATTCATACTTTTTAGCTTATTATGTTTTGATGAAAAATTGACGCTGTATCAACGACCGTTGGAAGAGAGGGGTCGAAGAAAAGTTATGACGAATCATGCCGCGAGTGATTCATGTAATCCAAAATTTTTCAAAAGTACAATGAGTTAGGTACAGTCATACTTAAGCGTAGAAAAATGAAAAGGCGCGGAGGGGGGTACGTGTGTGCGGAGAAAGGGGATGAAAAAGGGCCCGCTCGCAAACTTTTGCCCACGCGTAGTCCACCCTCTTTCAAGGGCTTATTCATTCTGGCAACCCGAATGTCTATGACGTGTATTCGATGAATGATCTGGTCAGCTTACTATAGTTATAGTGTATATTGTGTTTATATATACGACGAAGAACAGGCTGCAAGTTATAGCTACAGAGAATACGAATTACATTCGAGGCAAAAGAGCCTTTTTTTTTGGACAATGGACCCGAATGAGAAGAGAGGATGCTGTGACGTATCAGAGGGGTTCTCTGTATACAGGACCAAATTTTTCTTCAGTATATAACACCAGGAGCTCAAGAGTATATTCGAAACACTCTCTCTCTCTCTCTCTCTCTCTCTCTCTTTTGCTACCCTCGAATTCGTTCTCCTTGATATTACACACCCTCTCGATCGCCTGGCTTGTGTGTCATACGCACCCAGCATCACACATATGTCGAGAGAGCGATGATGCATCCAGCATCCTCGTTCGTTTATATACATGCACTTTCGTATACGTGGTTTTGGAGCTTAGATGGAAAGAACCGAGACGCAATATCTAATAGGGCGTACGAACACGTAATTCTATGTTACTATCCACATGTAAAATATGATGAGTAAGTTCGCATAAAGATAAAAAAATGATTAAGCAGCGTCACAATATATTTATTGCAATACAACACAATACAAATTTTCAATTGCCATTATCTAAACAAATTGAATTAGTGTCAATTGAAAATTGTACGAAGAAAATCGTATTGCCTCAAACGTTGTTTTATTTGACTACTCGTGTGTTTAAATTTGATTATTTTTCTACTGAACAAATGAAAAACAATGAGTTTTGGTAAATGAAATAATAATGACGCATTTTCTAGTCTCTGCAATAATTATGGACACAATAAAAACAGAGGGATTTGAAAAAAAAATAATTATACATGTTATAACATTTGACTAGTAAAAATGTCTTCAAGATTCTGTAATAAAATTAGTTTTTTTTTCTGTAATAGTAAAAATAATATATAGCCAATAATGTATTCTCGATGAGATTTATTTTCTGGGTCGGCCATTTTGGTTCCATGTCGATGCTATCTTCGATATTCCGTCGTTGCGACTTATAGAAAGTATCAAATGTGTATGGAATAAAAAAAAAAAAATGAAACGAAACGAAACTCAAATATAAACACGAGGAAATAGGTACGTAATAATCTAGTCTTTCATCTCGCTTCCTTCAGCTTGTGTGGCTCTGTACTGTTGCAAGAGACATCGACGTCGGGGTCGCTTGACTCCCAGGCGCAAGGACGACGTGCCGGTGAACGGTCTCTATCGCGACTCCACACACTCGGGGAGTCTCGAGAATGTTGTAATTTATTCTAAAGTATACATCAACTGTACTTCGTAACGTTTATCCACCATATTTATATTTTTACGTAATTATTCATAATTTATTTTGTTAACGTATGAATATATCGATATTTACGATTATTGTTTAAATAATAATAATAATAATCATATTTTTAATTACTTTCATTAAATTATGATGAAAATATTTATACATCATTTTTATTACCTTCATTATAATTATTATTCGATAAGAGATGGTTAAATTTGGAAACTAAACATTGATTATCTAATGGAGATATTTTACACAACAAATTTCCACTCGAACGAAATAGCCGATTTTTCACAAGTTGCAAAAACGATTAAAAAAATGACTTTTCACGAGATTTTCTAGAGATTGAATCTGTTTTGTTAGAATATTACATTTTTTTTTCATTAGAAATGACTCAGTTGAAATGTTTTATATACCGATGCCTTATATAGTTGGCAAATGTCTTATATACCAATAAAAAGTCACATTTATATTGTTGATGGTGCTTTATGTAATATAAATTCTCATAGGCAAGAAATACTGGCTCATTTACTGTATACAAAAGTTATTACTACTGTATATATAATAACATAGCTAGTGCACTCCTAGATTCGTGCACTGGCTCGTCTAAAGCATCGCGCAGCAGCCGCGAATACCTTGCCGCTTACTTTCTCTCTGAGTCACCGTGTGCCCAGGCTATATTAACGTTTTTATCTGTATATGTGTGTGTGTGTGTGTGTATGTGTGTGTGTGTTTGTGTGCTTTATACTTCGCGGATGGTGTAGCCACAGCAAGCAGCTAGATAAAAAAATAAAACACCACCGCGACGTCCCTCGTTCTCGTTCGAGCTAGAGATTTACGAGAATCCACTTGCTCTCCCACGATATTAAAATTTGTGGGAACTTGTAGAGGGATTTAGAAAGAAGCTGAATCTTGGTTATCACCTTATTTACTTAAAAGAAAAAAAAATTGAACAAAGTTAAGATTGTCTTAGTAATTCGTTGCGGATATTGCTAAACAATTTTATTACGATTGAATTTCTTTAAATTATTATTATTTTTTTAATCATCAAGGTATGTATACGCAATTATTTATATGGTTAACGGGCTGAACCAAAAATAAACATTTCCAACATTTCATGGTTACGCGAAGCGCCAAGTTATTCAACTCAAGCACGTCTTTCCAATTATGGGCATGTTGACTTCTAACGTTTTGCTTCAACTTTTTCAATCTCTATTTCGATCTGCCAGTTCGTTGGAAGTATTTTATTTCCGCTCTAGTTTCTATGTCATCTGTAAATACAGCTTTCGTGTCTCTCGTATTTGGATTTATTTGAATTTTTTTTTTTTCTACTCCTTCAAGAGTCATAACGTCAATGAACTTGCTTGTATTGGCTAACGTCACTTTTTATCGCAGCTACGGTGACGAAGCTCTACAAATCTCCGTACTACAGGATGGGATCGTATTGTTAGAGTGATTAACTTATTACGTGTCTCAATAGACATTCTGGAAAAAAAAAATTACCCTCAAAAACGAATTTTCTTCCAGTAATTCTAAAATGGTAAAAAAATCATCGTGGATTCATTTGAATTTTTTTTTTTACATCGTATTTTGTTTTTTTTTGTAAATTCTTATTTATTTTTATTGAATTCCGATTGAATAATATTTATATTTAATTGAAATGAACAAAGGACAATTTATACTACTTTAGTAGGGACTGAGAATACAAAGTTTTTTCTTTTTATTATTTATTAGTCAAAGGATTGAGAAATCGATAAAAATGATATAAAGTATATAATGTAGGTGAAGCGCGATAAGATTTTTACGTGGTTTCTATTGTCGTGAACGATGACTAAGTCGGTGCAATTGTTTCTCTATTGCATCGTGGCAAATTCTACCTGCGTAACTCTCTATTGATACACATATTTTTTCTTTACTTTCCATTTATTTATTATATATATATATATATATGTGTGTGTGTGTGTGTGTGTGTGTGTGTGTGTGTATAATTGTTGGTAACCGCTCGTTCAACTTTCTTCTTGTATAAATCTCGATGTTCGCATTTGCAATATTCTCCAACGTCGTCGTCGATACTGTCTCGGCGAAAGCGAACGAATTGAAGCATAACGGAAGTGTTCATGACTCTTACTATAATCACTCGTACTCCCATTAACTTCGATAGTTTGCAGCACCTCGCATGGGATATAAATTACAAATCTCTTAATAGATATTCGATTCAAGGTGTCTTCGTGGCAGGTGACATTTCGAGATTCAGAGCTAATTGTTATAATAAAAAAAAAAGAAATAATTCAGATCATTCAGAATTAGCAATGACATTTTTACAAAATTTTATAATCACTATCCTCAAAAATTGTAGCTGTAAAAAAGATTAATGGCGGACAATGAAAAATCCAATAGTTAATATTAATATAATTGTCTCACTTTATGATTTTCCTTTTTATTATTCTTAGGCAGAAAAAATGTTATTGGTTATTCTTTTTTTTTTTAAATGTTGTTCAAAAGAAACTTTTTATTCTTGTGAAAAATCTTGAAGAAAACGTTCAATTATAATTGAACACGATCGATCGGTACGCGGACGTTTATTAAATTATACGATAGTGAATAAATAATAACAATGATATTAAGTTAGACAAGAGAGTGAGGTCATCAGCACGCGTTGAGAGTGAACTCGAGAGCTACGGGGCGCGTGCACATAAAGTATAGTTGCATCGAAGGGTCGAAGTTTCCATATTTCATCATTGCACCGCGTGAGCGAGACACAACCGTCGATGAATCATCACAGCGAGAGAAATTAAAGAGCGAAAAAGAATGAAAAGGGCGGCGGCTGGATAAGAGAACCGGTAAGATATAGGGCCAGAAACAAAAACTGGGGATAGAGAATTATTCGTGAATGAGGGAGTGAAAGAGCAAAAGAGTTAAATTAATTCTCTCGTTTTGTTATACGCGTGTCTGGACAAGAGATGATCATTATTTTGGTGACAACGACGATGATAGGAAATGAGAGGGAGATAAATAAGACGACGTTTATTGAGCGATATGACCACGTCTCGATCAACGCCCCAGTTTATCATTTTTAATCTCATTTATGGACCAAACGTATTACATTTTTTTTCTCTTTTCATTATTATTTATGACGATTCTTCTATTCGTTTTTTTCAATCACTTATTTCAATCGTCTTGATATAAATTTTGTGCCTCTGAAGTGTGTAAAAAAAGACATAACTAGATTTGATCTAGTTTCGTCCCATTTCTTAATTAACGTTTTAATTTTATTTCTCGATAAAAATATGCCATTTACGTTTATTTTGTTGATCAACAATCGTGTCTCTTCTCGATATCTTTCTTTCTCTTCCTTCTTCTCGAGACAGGAATTTGTACCAGTGAACAAAGTAAGTCAATGGTTGTACGTGTTGGATTCAAGCTGGTTGCTCTGCTTTTTCTGTCACGTTCGTGAAAAGTGTCGTCTGGATCGATTAAGTGGAAGAGAAAAAAAGGGGTGACCGCGCTTTTGAACGCCACGATGACCCGGACTTAGTACTTAATTATCACTATCAATCAAATAAATTCTACTCTATAAAAAAAACTTTTAAAAAATATATAAATTCTCATCAAAAGATTTTTAATTGCTTTCTTGTGATTTATGGATAATAAAGCAATATATTCTCGAATAAGCATAGAGAAAAATGTATAAAGAGTCGAATCTCGTGAGAATGGAAATTCCCCAAATCTAAAAAACGAAATAAGCAAACACGTTGAAATAACACGATCGAAACCTCCAAATCAGACAGACGATAGAAAAGATTATCTTTGCTAAATAGTGGGATTGGAATTTGCAAAAAAAAAAAAAGGCTCGGCTTGTTTCGAGATCAACAGGATAATATTTCGACGCCACATTTTGGAAATTATTTTATAGGACGAGGATTTATATTTATTGTGGATATAAAAAAAAAAAGTCGAATTTGGATAAAGGTGTGAGAATTTAGATCGACTGGTGTCTCATCAGGCCGAGAAATGCACGTTTATACATTTGTATGAGATCATTCGGAGCTTTTTGATAATCGACGGTGGAGGAAACTTGCTTGTGTTGCATCCAGTTCATCCGCTTTTGCTGTTTGGGTAGTGGATCGTGAACCATGATGTTCCGGCCCCTTACTGCGTGCTCAATGAGACGTAAAGGTGGTATAACGATCGAGGCATCGCAGATGGACCGGGTATGAGGTCATTCCAGGAAAGATATAGCACCATAAAGTGGTTTCCCCATTGACGCCCGAAACTCGCGATGCTGGTTTGGCGCCTTTATATATGGGCATTATGCCGCGGTCAAACGATCTCTCTCTCTCTCTCTCTCTCTCTCTTTCTCTTTCTCTAACGATATAAAAATCTATATTTTAGCACCCGGAATAAAAAGATGGAATTTTTGCGATCTTATATTGAAAAGATTTTCGACACTCCCTGAATATAATTATTGACCAAGTCTCAAGTCATTAATGACAGTAATGAATACGAGTCTTGAATGGAATTATTTCCCATGACCTTAAATTTTTAGCCCAAACTCTAAATTAATATTTGGATTCATACACGAAGTTGTATTTTAGTTGATAATTATTTTAATTATTTTTTTCCATTGCTTCATATTATTTTTAGCTGCATATTATTTTCGATTTTTATTCATTTTCAACATTGATGTTGTTATCGATTTATCTAAATATATTTCGTGTAAATATTTTTGCTGAATTCGTAGTGTTTTGCACTTGGAAGATTTGAAATGATTTATTATCAAGTTAGACTATTAAATTATTTGTGTTTTTTTACCTTTTGAACACGACGTCCTTCACACCTTGGTATTGCATTTTCCACCTCTGTAGCAACGAAATCACAGTAAATTTATCAAGAACGAGGCATGAAAAGGAGAGAGATAGGACAACTAGACAGAGATAGAAATTTAAGAGACGAGATCCGCGAAGATACGATTATAGATAAAATTTACAATACAGCATAGCCTAACGTGTTTGGCAATAAAATTTATGAATGTTCATGACGAAGGAATACACGAATTCGTAGCTTCATGGTTGGCCGAGCAAATGTCTTATCAAACAAATCGCTTGTATCGTGTACAAGCTTACGACAAGGATCTTAATCCCCCACTCTCTCATTCTCACTTTTCTCATGCACTTTTATGTTTATCGTTATATCTAATGTAAATGCCATTAGAAACCACATGCTGGAATTCTATCTATATCAACAAAGTTTTCATGCAGTTTGTAGTGCTTATTTAGCCCCTAAGATGGAAGATATTGGTCAACGGTGAGTTTCACTCAAAGGGGACCAATTTCCGGATGAAATAATTTTATAACTGTGATCAAGTTTCATATAGGTCTTCCAAGTTCGTGTGGAATAGCCCGTATATCTTTGGAGCATTACTAAATTACCACAGACCATTATTTATTAGCTGTATACATATATGGGCGTTACAATTATTTCTTTTCCATTTCTCTTCTCTCTCTCTCTCTCTCTCTCTCTCTCTCATTCTTTCTCGATCCATGTGACAGGCATACACATTCTTCTCGGCACAGTCACCCGGCCTTGCCGGCGTCCTTAGTTGTCCGTTGCCTCCGGGTCTCCCTTCTTCTCCGTCTTTCTCTTTGGTAACTTACCACTCGGATACATCAGACCAATGAGCAAAAGGCAAAACTCAGGAGTCATATATACGTACATATAACATATATTATACTTGGTGTACAGAGTTTTCTAAAAGTTGTAGTTAAGTTTTGAGGAACTCGTGCAAATCAGAAGAGAAAAATCATTGATCATTTTTTTCTTAGATCCGGATTGATTATCTAATCATCTTTTTAATTAATTAATATCTCTTGAATGGCACATCGGAGAGAGAAATGACTCCGAAACTTTTCTCTTCGAAACGGCGCGATCTATTCATTCTGTTAATATTTTTTACCCAACTTTTGAGACAATCTGTATATAAGTAAAATAAGACGCTGAATGCTAGCTGGGCTCGCAATTTATTAATCTGTCGGCATAGCAGACCTCTGTGGGCTTGATCGTATGTTTCTCTCTGCTCGTTGCTTGCTTCATATCATCCACAACGGGCGGTAAATCGTGTTTCTACACACACACACACACACACACACACACACACACACACACACACACACACACACACACACATATATATATTTATACAGCAGCCTTAAAAAGAGTAAAATATCATGAGTAGACTTGCACACACGTCGTTTCAATTTTGATTCGTAAATGTGATATTTTTACTGCGTGTCTAACAATAGTTTCTTTCTATATAGGTATTTCTCGTTCGTGTATTATAATAAATATATCTATGTAGGGTGGGTAACTCGGGTCTTATCCCACGCAGTCTGTTAAAAGTCAAAACAGAAACAAGAGTGCATTCACGATGCAACTGACAGGCGCGTGGGATGTGAAAAACTTAACGCGTGTATGATTATTGTGAAGAAAGTTGGTAAAAATTCGGATACGAACGTTGCGAAAAGTCTTTGTTTCGCAAACCTTTTTGATTCGAATTACAAAATTTTGCTCCACGAAAAACACGAAATATCATGTGAAACTAAGTATTTCAATCAGATCGACAAGCTGATGAAACTGTCGCCAAAATCTCGTACGTTTTTTTTTCTCCGAGTAACATAGGGAAGACCAAGGTAAAAGAGAACTAAAAAAAAAACAAGATTTAATAAACATCTTTTCTCATATGTAACACGAAGAAACAATTTAGTGGTATTCTCCTGATTTTTGCTATTTTACCCCTTTGAACCGTTCCCTCACGACTTCCCTTACCGATGCATTTCTTCAATTGGTTAAGGGGCCAGCCCACTTTGGAGCCACGAAAAAAAGGCTATTTTCGCGATTTTTTTTTGAGGATTTTATAAAAGACATGAATATAAAAGTTGTTGAGCTTGATAAAGTCTTGAAATACATATAAAAAAATTTTTTAATTCATTTTTATTCATTTTTAAGTACAAAAACTATAGTTTAACGTAACGCCTCAAAAATAGGTGGGCGAGGTAGCTCCATCACAACTCAGCAACGGCTTGTCTGAAATAAAAAAATCAAAGTCCATTAGATTCAGTATGACATCAGCTACAAAATGACCCTCGAATGTAAAGTTTTATCAAAAAAGAAAAAAATGGCAGATGAAAAACGAAGAAAGTAAAAAAAAATGCGTTTTTTTCGCAGTTTTTCACACAAAAAAAAGAGTAAAAATCAAAATTTTAAAACCATCGAGGATCATCTTGTTGCGAATCATGTTTACAATATGTGGTTCAAATTTCAAGAGAATCGGTTTATTAGTTTTAGAGATACGATGGAGCTAGATTTTGAAATCTTTGTTTCGAGAAAAGCGCGTTTGAAGTTTATACGCTCAGGTAGACGAAATGAGATCCTGACGTTCAGGTAAAAAAAAAAATACTTAGAGAGCTCGGATTTTCATAAAATTTTGACACAATATTTCTGAATGTATGTACTTTCAAAAACAGTAAAAAAAATCGATTTTTTGAAATTTTCAAAGTGGACTGACCCCTTCAAAAATGTTCGCGTCTGAAGTTGTGTGCATGTGTTTTTTAAGCAACTATTTTAATAACCTTGAGAACATTTGAACGGGTTTAATCAGTGAAAAAATTACTGGAACAATTTGTGCGATGTTAAAACTTTCCTCTCGATGAAGATACCGACCGCGTTAATTCAATTCACATGCAGTCATTCCATCTTATATATGTATATATGTGCAATATGTTAATTAAGGACGTCTATATGGAGTAAATCGTGACCAATAGCCCCTCGTTCGAGTGTGAATAAACGCGCAAATCAAATGTTGACCTCGAAGAAGAGTGAGGTGGGCGAGACAAGGAGGGTTTAATTAACGCGAAAGTGAATCATTTCCATGGGCTTCTCGACTGTCCAGTTCATACCTATACAATTATATTGTATTACACGTACAAGTATATATTCTCTGTATCAGTGGACGTATAGAGAATATGAGACAAGTTTAATAGATATATATATATACGTCCTTCGAAAATGTTGGAATTTCCTTGAGAAGTTTGAATCGTGTGAGTCTCTCGTTCCTTCACTCCTGGGATAAAGAGAGAGGGAGTGAGATGGAAAACATGCGAGTTCCTATTATAATACCGGATGAGTCAGAGGGTAAATGCGAGAACGCACGCTGTGATTCCGAGGGCTATTAGTAGATTCGTGTGTGCCTGCGTAAAAGACACATAAAGAGAGATAGAAGGGAGGAGGGCAAGGGGAGGTCGGTCTCGCTTCATGAAGCCAGACAACCACGTGGACCAAAATAAAAAAAGAAGGGTGCAGCAGCCCTTCTCGTAACGGACCATATACCGTTTTAATTTTCGAGACTTCAACGACGTTTTTTAATTGTGTTTTTATTTTGGTTGTAGTTTAATTATAGCATTTTTTTGCTTGACCATTCATTTATTTTTCATAAAACCAAGCATTCTTTTGGAAGAAATCAGATATGAAAATGTTCTATTATTGTTTTATTATGTTAATTATGCTTTACGAACTATTTTTATTTTCGGATGGTCAATAGAGAGCTTCTGTGTAGACAAGTGAAATATATGGGATATGAATTCAATTCGAAAAATGTGTCTTATCTCTAATCGCGATCAATTCTGAGTTCTAAATTTTACGAGACAATTCTAGAATTCTGTGGCAGCAGGTAAAAGTCATCGTAATTTCTTCGAAGAAGCGATGGAGATTTTCTTGGAATAGATTACGTATAGCTTGCAGTGTGAAAGAATCATTTTGAGGCTTTTTTCTGTTGGCAAGATTAATGAATGATGAAATTAGCGATAAGAGAATAGGGACGAATACGTTGCGTAGTATATCAAACATATTTGTGTGGACAAAAAGCTATTTGTACTCTTTTATTTTGGGAGAGGTTGATCTCCATAAAAAAAATGATACTACTATAATTTCAAGCAATTACAATTTTCTTAAACTAAATTTCGAGTCGTTAAAGATTCATTATCGGTTTGAACTCTTGCGTTTTTATCAGCGGCTCATTTATTTTTCTTTGAAATAATCGAATATACTAGAACATGTGTATATTGCATATGATATTTTTTCTATATATAAAAAAGTATACAGAAAAAACTACGTTTTATCGTAACGCGGAGTCTGGAAAACTCGTTGCTCGTAGTGACTCACGATCCGAGTGTTCGTCATCGTATTCGCCTTTTTCAGTCTGCTTCACCCACCATTTCCACCCCGTTTTTTTTATCCTTCCCAATCATCCCCCTTCCCCTATTGTTCCACGATTCAAACGCTCCCAGCATCCCTTGGAGCATTTATCTCCGCCCTTTTTCGCCGTCTGATCCGTTCTTTTATCCCAAAGAATTCATTGTCAAAGTTTCATTACATTCTTCGCGAGATTTTCTGTCGGTCCATTTTTTTTGGGATCTTTTTGTGGGCAATATTGTCAGATGGTGTAGAGATGGTCGAACGATAGTTTCGGATCCTGGCGTGACGAAAAGGCTTTGCTTGGGAATAAACCATGAGGATTGCCACCACAGAATCTCTAATGTCTGTTTAAATGTACGTCTATACGTATATATATATACAGTTGTGTTTGCTTCTCAAGCAGACTGATAACTTGACATTATTCGATGAAGAGGCCACCCAGGGTCAGATCCATCGATTTACGTCCACTCTCAGATACGTAATGACTATTATTATTATTATTATTATTATTATTATTATTATTATTATTATTATTATTATTATTATTATTATTATTATTATTATTATCATCATCATTAATATTATTTTTGTATTGTCATATCGACACTGCTGAGCTTAATTACATATAGTATCGCTCTTTTCCCGATGACCAAAAATTTTCTTTAAGTCATACATTAGTCATGTCGTCGATACAAATGGGTAAAGTACGATCTGGCGAAATAGAGTCAAATTTAACCTCAAAAAAAATAATCGCATTTATTTCATTCAATCCAAAGTGTTCAAGCCTGCAAAAAGATCCGAATAAATGCAATCCTTTCAAAAATTATGAAGCCTTCAAACAATTTCGGAACCCCCGAATAAAATTATCAAGTATTATAAATTCGAATTGAGCAAAAAGCCACGATTTAATCCTCGCAATAAATCAAGTTCAAACTTTACAAAAAGTTACTAAATAAATATAGAGATCCACTACAGCATATATGGCCAAGTATGTAGAGCTTTGTAATATTTTATGAAAGTTCCAAAAAATGTTGAAATACATTCCAATCATCTAGGTAACGTCTTATAATATAAAAAATTATAATATAAGAAATTATCCCACGATTCTAAAGTATAGTATAGTATAATTTGATTGGTAACAATTTGATAAAAGTTTACCATCGTATGTTGAGCGGATACGCACAGAGTACTCATCCGGCCCGAATTTTTTTATCGAAATAGGCCATTTCAGTGAAAATTGATATAGCAGAAAGTTGTATCTTGGAAATCATCTTATAAAATGAAAGTACACACAATTGGTTCAGCCAAATCTTGCGAATATCTGGTTTTTTTAACGGGAGAAACCAGTTTAGGAAGGTCGAAATTTTGGTGTTTTTCGTGAATTTTTTTAACAGGGAAGGAATAATCAGAATTTGTTTAAACTCGGAGAATATTTTATTCATGTTTTGAAGTACACTTTGTAATTTTTTCAAGTCATTTCCGCCGGAAATAGTGGAGTTAGAAGCTGCTGTCCATGGACGATCGCCATCCGAGTTTTTTGCTGGTGGGCGCACCTGAAGTCACAATTTTTATCTGTAATCATTACAATTTTTTTTTTCGTTAACAACATATTTCCTAAGAATATGAACCTAATTGTGATCAAAAACGTTGAAAATTGCATGTTTTTGAGGTGATTGAACACAATGTCATGTATTTATACCATGTTTTTCACATTTTCTGCATTAAAAAAAATATTTTTAATAATAATATCATCCCAGAGTTAGGTTCATATAGATTACAATTGAATAAAGAATATTTACACAAATTTTCAGAACGATTGGTCAATAACTTTTTGAGCTAGAATGCTCACCAGTTGAAAAAGAGTCGTTCATGGACAGCAGCTTATAACTCCACTATTTCCGGCGGAAATTACTTGAAAAAATTACAAAGTATACTTCAAAACATGAATAAAATATCCTTCAAGTTTAAACAAATTCTGATTATTCCTTCCTTGTTAAAAAAAATTCACGAAAAACACCAAAATTTCGGCCTCCTAAACTGGTTTCTCCCGTTAACTCAGTTGGTGTATTATTTCACCTTATTTGGTAACTAATTATTATCAACGAATTTATGCTGGTACAAAACACTGTGAACGCAATATCTGATTTCGTGATTTTGAACAAATCGTATTCCGATTCGAGAGAGAGCTTCGAATGTGCACGGAATACTTCGAATGATACGATGACTTCATGTCATGATTTGAATTTGTTTTTTAAGTTCATCGAGAAAATTAGAGCATATTTTCAGCCGCAACCATTCGAAAAATTTCCGGGCTGGACAAGTACTCTATGCGTATCCGCTCAACATACGATGGTAAATTTTTATCAAATTGTTACCAATCAAATTTTACTATACTATACAATCGTGGGATAATATTTATATTATAAAACGTTACCTAGACGATTTGAATGTATTTCTACATTTTTTAGAACTTTCTTAAAATACTACAAAGCTCTACATACTTATATGCTGCAGTGGATCTCCATTTATTTAGTAACTTTTTGTAATGTTTGAACTTCATTTATTACGAGGATTAAATCGTTGTTTTTTTACTCAATTTGAATTTACTTGATAATTTTTTTCGGGGGTTCCAAAATTTTTTGAGGGCTTCATAAAATTTTTGAGAGGATTGCATTTGTTCGGATCGTTTTGCAAACTTCAACACTTTGGATTGAATCAAATAAATGCGATTATTTTTTTCGAGGCCCACGAAAATGTACTTGTCGTAACTTTTTTACAGCACGCATGCGTGCTGTTTTTTCAGCGTTTATCTGTCTACTTCTTGTAAAGCATTTAAAGCTTTTTATTCAACTGTATCTAAATAACGGTGTAAAGTACAGCATTTTTTTAGCCGCAAACACTTGAAAAAGTTATGGGCCAAGTACTTTTTGTGTCTTCGCTCAATATACGATGGTATACTTTTATCCAATTATTACCGACCAAACTGTACTTTAGAATCGCGGACCAATTTGTGTTGTTATCGAAAGATAACGTAGTAGTTTCGCCAAAGCGGATTTCTACACTGAGAAAAGAAATTTGTTGATTCAACAAAATTTTTGTTGAATCAACAAATTGTGGCGAACAAAATGAAATTCGTTAATTCAATAAAAATTTGGTTAAATCAACCAGTTAATTTGCTGGCTCAAATAACTATTGCTCATTACGACGAAAATATTGTTGAATCAACAAAATTTTCTGTTTAATTAACAAATCTCATTTTGTTCGTCACAATTTGTTTATTCAACAAAAAATTTGTTGAAACAACAAATTTCTTTTCTCAGTGTATATAATCATTATAAACGAGGTGGTCACATTTAGGACACTATTATCTGATTACGGGCAAAATTTTAAATAAAAGGATTCACCCGTTCCAGATTCGATAGATCTCTCCGTTTCATGATTCATGATGATAAATATTTTGGAATTAAGTGTAGACACTTAATTCCTATTATTAAGGAATTAAGTGTAGACACTTAATTTCTATTATTAAGGAATTAAATGTAGACACTTAATTCCTAGATTAACGCTAGAGCGTGTCATAGTTGACAAGTCCACTTCAGATGATTGTCAACGTTTGTCAATCGATGATTCATGTAATTTAAGTCGTAAATTCGAAAAAATCTTACTCCGTGACATTTGGAGTTTGCTAAAGTTTTCCCGTGAGTTTCCTTTATTCTTTTAGTGAATTTAACATTGACTAAAACTTGATTTTTCATTCAATTGAATATTTGCAATGCCAAACATTACGCGATTGACTGAAGTCTACGTGAGTCATTGTCATCGACTAGCACGACAAAGATCATCGAAGCGTGCTCTTAAATATTTGAGAATGATAATCAAGACTGTCGCTCTTTGAGCCTTGAAAATAAATTTAACGGAACTGAAAAAATGAGTTGACAAAAGGAAGAAAAATCTTTGAACCGCGTGTGCTCTCATTTTTTAACGACTTCCGAGAACGTTTGCCATATTTCGGCACCACTAAGAAAGAGAAGCCTGACAATTTTGAACCTGGTCATTTTAAGAAATCGCACAATCTCGTCAAGATTATTTATTTATATATTCGTACATGTGCTGTATTTTTATACACTCTTTTTTATTGTTTTTGTTTGATCGAAGTAATAAAATATTTTACTTAATAAAATTTGCATGCAATTACTATAGGTACAAAAAAAATTGAATACAAAATATGAATTTACAAATAGTTTTGATCTAAAGTCCATTGAATTAAATATTTTGATTGTCTATTGTTTTTTCGCGATTTTGCTTCTTGCTCAACGTGCTAAGAAAGTTCCAGAGGATTGACTTTATTGCTCATAGAAATTCCATCCATAGTGAGATGGAACTCCGAGTATTTTACAGAGAGAGTGAGAGAAAGAATCGCTACGACGAAATATTACTTATGCAAGACGCACGTTTTTCTCGTTAAGTGATTCATTCATGCCGGAATCTTGTCTATTACACTCTCTGTATACATTTTTTCAACCCTAGTAATACTTCGTTCCAAATACGCCGTTGCACTTTGCGCTCAAAAATTCCATGTTACGCATTACCACGAGAGAGAATACACATTGTTTACTCATATCGACCGCTAGTTAACTCATTGAAATGAATCGACGAACGTGATGAAAATGCAAAAATATCGTTATACCACAGCAGCGTAAAAAAATGTAAAATAATAATAAACCTGAATAAATTCAATTGGATTTTTTATAATTCCGCTAGCAAAAACAATTGATTTTTCTCTCAGTTCATAAAAAATGGGAAAATTTAATTACTAACAACAATATCTCAGTTAATACAACTAAAAAAAATAGACCAAACATGAATAGATATTTATATTATGAAGGGAAAAAAAATAATATTAAAAATAAAATAGAGCCATATTGAGAACCATCCAATTGGCAGTAGTAAATGTAGAAAAATAATGCAGGATTTCACGTTATAAACACGAAGAGGGAGCGAAGAGAGGGTACAAAAATACTCCTCATCTAGTTCGATAAGGAAGGGGAAAATTTTTTAAATATTATTTTGTAAACAGTCGTAGTACGCAGGTATAAGCATTAGGACTAGGCGTCACAGAGCGCGAATCATCCAGGGTCATATCCAGGTGTCTGCGCCACTCCGCTCATGACTCATATTGCTTGACCATATTTATACATATATATGTACACGTGTATTGCTCCGAGGTATACTGCCTTGCAAGTCTATTTGCCATGGTAGTGACTGAACTGTATATAGTCTACCTTTGATGTTCTCTACCTGTTGAGATTTTATCGTCCTGTCTGTCCTCGTCAGGGAACTTGGAACCATTTCGTGACTCAATCTGGCATTTCTGTACCACTAGATCATTCTTATATTCATCAGGAATACTAAATTTTTAGCGAAATAGAAGAGTTCGTAGAATAAGAATCCTGGTGAAAAATGATTAATTAATTATTAATTTTATTAATTAATGATGGAATAGAATTAATTTCAATCGTTTTTCATGAAATCTCCGTATCGACTTTTTGTTGCAAATTTGATTATCTAATTTTAATTATCTATCTTCTCGTATCGCAGGAAATTTTTTGAAAAACCAAATTTGGAGGTAACGATTGTTTTTATTTATTTTTCAGTTTTATATTCGTAATTTGGGAAAAGTGCATAATTAGTAACGTTAATTAATTTTGATGAGCTACACTTCGATTTTTAATCAATTCGCATTTTGAAAAAGTTTAAACTTACATTTTGATTCAGGAGTGTAAAGAATTTGATTCGGTATGGGTTAAGTTGTTTTTTTATTCTTTCTGATTGGAAGGAAAGGAAAAGTGTCGATCTGCCTTATTCAGACCACGATAGACCGTTATGCTCGATTAACGATTGTGTCGACGGTGAAACGTCGTCTAATAATCATTAATTATTCTAGTCGCGTAAGAATACAAAATTGACGCGGAGACCCAGTAGCACTTGTTTTATAACGTACAAAAACGATGGACGCATTCTCGTACGTTCGTCGATCATCGTTGTGATTCCTCGATACATATACAATCGTAACTCGGGATTCCGATCGTTGTGAATCATGCGGAATATCTTAAAAGCACGCACTCAACGTGCAAATCGTCTCATCGTAACGTTTTTATGATTTCGGCCATTACAATTAAATCAATCGAATCATTACGAAATCAAAAATGCAGCATTCTTTTTTTCCTGATGTTTGCCTGTCGAGCAGGAAAAGAAAATAATTAAAAAATTATAAGCGCAACGAGAACTCGTCGATTAAATTATAATAAAAATTATAATCGTTCGTAGGGGAATAATTTAATAGTACAAAAATTGGTACTTCCCGGATAAACATTGCGATAAGAATATTTGAGGCCGATAAATTATGAATCGTCATGCCAGATCAAGATCATTTAGTAATCGGGCGTATTTTTTTTTCATTTTTTCATCTACAATCCACACAATAATGAAAATCTGACAGAATCAAATTTTGAAATTCATGTCTGCTTAATTCTGGCAATCTAATATTTCGATGAATTCCCTTGAAGAAATAATTTGTAAAAAGGAATTTCAGTGAATGGTGAACATTTTTTTATGGAAGGATTTTCCTTCCAAATCTTTCGCCAAATGCTCATTTTATCATATTTTTTCCTCGTTCTACGACTTCAACTACACACGTTCACATTATTCTTTCACATTCGTATTCGATGTAAAAAAGGAAGAACGAAAAAAAGATAGAAAAATTCGCATGAGATCACAGAGATCACGTCTTAAAATATGTTTCACGTGCGTCATTTTTATTCGCTTTTCGTTTGGCTGGTTCGGACGATGAGACAGATCGTGCAGTTTGAAGAAATTGACGAACGTTTGTGCACGGTACGATGACGTGTGCTCGTCGAAGGTCCTTTTTACGTATATAGTACGACTCTTTTTATCCAGATACACCAGGAGAAAAACAAGTTACGATCTTTAAGATGCAAAAAATGGCCACTGTGGACGAGATGAAAAAAATTACAACATTCACGTGGCCAGAAAAATGGCAACGATATTCAGGAAGAAAAAAAAACGCTATTATGCACGAAGTCAAAAAAAATTGTTCCGATATTTAATCTGCAAAAAATCACCAGAAGAAAGGAATGACTTCAATATTCAGGAAAAAATGTCTCCAATATTCCAAAATTAAAAAAAAAAGAATAACTATAGAATTAAAAGTAGACATGAGTCCATTAAAACGATTTTGTCTTACGTGAACCAATGGATTTATAACGACGAGACTTGAGATCTTTTACGATTACCGCACGGATATAAATGCATATACAAGTCCTTGGACGAAATGAGTAAAAGAACGACTCAATAATAATGCGGTAAATCTTGAAATTCGCCTGTGTACGTTTACATACATATATATATTCACACAAATGACAATATGTGTATCGAGCAATGACGTTGAACGTGTAAATCGACTTGAGCTATACCTAAACGTTTCTCGTTAACTATTACTCATTATACATACAAATTGAACACTCATGAGGGTCCTTTAAAAGGGATTTCCATAGGCTGTACGTGAGACACTGTACGAATTACTCATTTTTTGTCTCCTTTCTTTATTGTTTACGAAGTTATAATGCAAAATGCCAGCTCATTCGCGTGACTCCTCTTGTACGTTTTTCGATTTTATATCGAAAAATAGAAAGGGTGATAAAGATTAAGTTCGATCGAAAAAAAAAATTTATCGAATAACAAAATAATTATTTTTGAATGAAATAATGTTTACCTAATCTGAATATTTCATTTGCATAATTTTTCGTAACATTTATAATGTCAAAAAATGAAGTAAAGAAATTCTCAAAAAAGGACTTAGCTCGTAAGTATTTCTGTAACAATATTTTTCGTAATCAAACAAATTTAATTTGGTTACAACGTGCGTTTGAGCTTTTTGGCAAACTTTGAATGTTCACAAAACTTGGCAAGCGTGTCTTCTTCACGAATAACGAAACTTGTAGTATTACTGCTAAAGGTTAGTTATCTAGGGAACAACTAAATTAGTATCATAGCTCCCAAAAGCCACGTGCTTCGTTACTCAAGAGAGAATAGAATGAAGAAAAATGAGAAAAAAAAATTTATTCTGATGAGAATTTTACATTTTTGAATAAATAAAACACGGATTCGCTAGAAGAATGATGTGATCAACAGGTTTATAATGTGTTATTTCATAGCGACCGGAGAAAAGACTCATGATCACAAGTCTTCCACGAAAAGCCACAAAGATCGGATCGCATTTTTATAATGATTTTATGATTAATTGCTCCATGACAAGAATCGTAGAGTGTTTATTATTGAAATAATAAATTATTAGGAAATTAAAAGCAATTTCAATATGGAAAAACAGTGATGAAGAATATGGAGAAAATTTGCCATGTTATTGAAAAAAATAATTATTATTTCAAGCTGCAAATTTAAGGGGTGCAACCACTTTAGGAGACCGAAAATTAGATGATTTTTTGGAATTTTTTTTAATTGTGAAAAAAAACGGAAATTTCAACAACTCTGACAATAATTTATTCATATTTTCATACATCTCTGGTAATTTTTTCAAGTTATTTCATGCATTTATTAAGGTGTAATGCGCTGTGTCCCTTGGCGTGTCCTCATCATCGTTGTCAATTTGCGGGAATTGTGCAGCTCGCAATTCGCATCTGAAATAGTCCAACAAATTTTTATACATTCTTGAGATGTTTTTTAAGAACATGAACCTAAATTTTGAAAAAAAAATCGAGAATTGAATGTTGGAACGTGTTTGAAAAAAAAATGATCGATTTTTAGCATTTTTTCCCCCGACATTTTGCAATAATAAATATGTTTTAAATAATCTAATCTTACCAACTTTAGATTCATGTTTTAATAAATTATATTATGTAAACGTATTCAAAATTTGAAGATGATCCATCAATTAGTTTTTGAGTTATGATTCCCGCAAATTGAAAAAATGTCGTTTCGAGAAAAACGCGTTTAAAATTTGAGCGCGCTTGGGAGTCGAGTGGAGAGCCTTTATCATTTATATACATACCGTTAGAAGGAATCCGAATATCGTTTTGAAATTTTCAGGGTATATTCTTAAGATATTTTGCTAACGATTTATGAAATAAAAAAAAAATTGATTTTTTGAAGCATCTAAAGTAGTAGCTCCCCTTAAAGAGTCAAAAATCATGAGGATGATTTAAAAAAAACACCGAAACGAGTTATTTTTTATATCGGAATTGAAGGTGCAAATTTTTTTAATGAGATTTTTAAAAGTATAACATTTTTAAAATAATAATACATGACGAAATGGAGTGGAATATTTATATTTTACTATATTCTTATATTGTAATGAAATTCGTGGAAAACAGGCCATTTATACAACTTTCTGGATGCATTGATGATGATTTATGTACAGAGAATTGTGGAGGGAAAAAAATTACGGATCTCCCTCAATAGACAATGAATTACATTGGGTCTATTGAAGAAAGAACAACTGTACATAAATGCTTCGTGTACAGCAGGTCTGAAAGTATCTTCTGTGAGTCATTGGCGATTTCTGACAATGCCCAGAAAGAACCTGAGAGAATAAAAGGCCTGAACGACCGACAAACTGACGCGCACTATTCACTCTTGCGCTTGTAATTGATCAACGACCAAGAAAAACCGCAGCTATAATTTGTTCACATTGCTGTATCGAGATAGAGAGAGGGGAAAGAGAGGAGGTGGAAAAGAATGAGGATACGTTTGCATGTTAGCTATTTTTAAATTTGAGGGACCAGTCGTTTGTGCATAACGTTAACGACATATCAAAATTTTCAATTTACCAAAACCATAAAAACGAATAAACATGGAAATTAATTTGAAAATATAAAGTAAGTTAATAAGAAAATTGTGAGGTATTTCTTGTCACGTGTGCCAACAAAAAAATGAATGAAATTTTTCCAAAAACTCCATAATTGTCAATTGATTTTAGCCTCTTGTAACTAACAATTAAAACAAAACTGTTACGACGCAATTTCTCTTGAAGAATTCGATATGACCAATACAATTGGATGCCCCGAATCGAATAAGCCCAGGAGGAAAAAAACAATCTTTTCCTTCATGTTATTGAATAGTTTTTTGAACTTTTGCCAGGGAAAGTTAATTCAAATAAAATTTATGTGTTCCTCATTGTACTCAAAAAGACAGGAAAAAAAATATTTCTTGCGTCACTATTTATCGATCCATGACCTATCTTGAGTTTGGCTGTTTTTTGTTTGATTCGTCCGGAGTGACGCGTCATTATTAAATTCGTTACATAAATAAATCGACGTTGAATTGTTTTTTTTTTTTTCTCGGGCGAAGACTTCCGTGGAGCAAGGTTGCTTTGGTTAGCGAAGGGTTGAAGTCGTGCGTGCCTCTAAAGAAAGGCCACTGGATGGCCTTACAAACTAGACTTTTATATAAAAATAAAAATCAAATAAGAAGGCAGGATAGAAAAAGAAAAAACGAGTCAAACCATGGAAAGTATAGGAAGAAAGAATTGGTCAAAGAAGCGCGAGAAAGTTCGGTTGTGTTCGTGATATTTCGTCTCGCGAGGTTCTACAACACGATGGGGGTCTCCCCGTTTCTCTCTCTTGGCATACGTGTGACGTAGGCAAGGGCATCGTCCAATCGGCTTTGGCCTCGGTGACTCACTCCGGAGCTCAGGAGTCTCGTGTAAATTCTCTTTGCCAACGTCTCGTCTCCCTCCAACCTTCTCTTGATCTATCGCTCTTTCTCTTTCTATCTCTTTCTGTCTCTTTTTTTTCTCTCTTGCTCTTTCACTGAGTAGTAAATGGTATACACATCGAGGCAACCGGACAACTCGATCCATCGCCAGTACAGAGTTTAACGCTCGACGAAGAGCACACAAAACGATTACGAAGCGTTTCGGAATAAGAATTAAAATTTCCAATTCCAAACTCATTGAATTATTCCATCGAGAAAAAAATCGACATTCAGTTGTCTCATTCTTTGAAATGCGAAAATTTCCATTGAGAATTTTACCATTTCACAAATTTCACTGAAGTCAATATTATTGAATTTATTGTGTACGAAAAAAAAAAAAAAAAACAGTCATTCAAATCAACGAAATTTTGGAGAACGGTTTGTTGTTTTTAACCGATTTGTGATTACGTGTGAAAGACAATTACAAACAGACAAAATGAGGATTAAAAAACAAGCACCTTGCCTTGTACTTCGACTTGGACCATTCGACAATCTTGAACCTTGGGGTATGTTCAAAATTCTTTTGATTATTCCGCGTAAACATTGAGCCTCTTGATGATTTCAATGTTGTATCTTTTATGTTTAATGTATATGAACATTACATATAACTATATGAATAGTTGTCTATGATATCATGTGGCTTGTCTTGTTATTATCATTCGACTGATTTTCAATTTTTGATGTTCTATTTATATTCAGTTTTATAAAAATTTAAAGCACTTCTCATTGTGACTTTTAATCAATAATGTATTTCGATCATAGAAGTAACTAACGTTAATTCGATTGTTATTATTGTTATTGTTTAAACCTCAAATCTGTCAAAATAAAAATTTTGAAGTATTTAAAAAAAATAGCTTAGTAGTCAGGGGATTTATTAATCCATATGTGTATTATTAATATAACAAATTTAAAGAGAACTTGCAAAAAAATTCCCTTCACAAGCGCCCTCTACGATTCACGATTGACCACGGAGCACATGATACACACACGATGACTCACAATCAGTCGTGCCTTGAACGTTACGTTTACATTGTAAAAAAGCCTTAGACGATAGACGAAGGCAAAGAGCAATAATTTTTTTTCTTCTAATTACGAAAGTGATTTTTATAAAAATTAAACTGAAGGAAAAAAAAACAATGGCTCCTTGTCTGGCATATCATTATTTTTTATTCATTCATTAATTTTTTTAACTAGGGAGGAAGATAGAAACGACTCAATACAGGACGTGACCATTGTTTTTGAATAGAAGATTCTTTTTTCAAATTGAAGAAGTAAAATTTATAAAAATTAAATAAAAGAAAGAAAAGAACAATATTTTGTTCTTCATTTATTATTTTTTTCGTATTAATGCGAGAGAGAGAGAGAGAGAGAGAGAGAGAGAGAGGGGATTTGGAAAAATTTACCGAGGCAGAAAACGAAAATGTTGTCCTTTTGTGTAAAAGGGAAATTCCATGGAATGATTCGAAATTCTGTCGTACTACGAAGTTTTACTCATCTTCTCTGCTTCATAATTGTACGTGAGACGATGTATGGAAAAACTTGAGGAGGGGGATGACTCAATGTATATCCAGTTTCCTCAAGAGAGTTTACAAACTCTCGTTCCCCTATCCTCGTGTCGATCTTCGCATCAGGATACGGTTCTTCTTATTTTTTTCCATACAAATTTTCGTATCTACGCAGTTATTATGTTGGGTTATAGACCCACCTTTATTCTTCCAGCGTATTCCATACTTTAATTATAAGGAATTGAGATATACGTAACTTGGGCATATTCAAATTTCTCTCGATCAAAATCTGATTTAAATCGTTGTTAAACGTACACCAGAACTTCGAGGACTCGATAAAAAGAGAGAACATTTTTCGAACTTTCAATATTTCGATTTTTATCGAGAATCATTGTAAAAATCAATTCAATCGAATAATTATCTTTTGCTATTTTAGTAATTCGAAATTCTTTGCGATTTTTTTTATTTGAGTAATTATAAATTCTAATAGAAGGTACCGATAAAATATTCTTTTTCACAGGAAATTCCAATTTTCGTCTTTTTTTTTAAATGAATCTCAATGCCACGTTTGTGGTCAAATTTTTGTGAGAGAAAAAAGTATCGTAAAAACATCCGAATTCCAAGAATTGTTAAGGCCGAAGGAATGAGTCAATGAGAGTTCTAAACTATCGCAGACTAGAGGAGTATGGGATTTGTTTGAGATTTAAAAAAATCACATTACAATAACAATGTGTCAATAGTTTGAACTTAAGTGATGTCATCGAGGTGAGGGGCGAGAGGATTTCATCTCTTTTTAATCCCTCTGTGTCTGACAATGCATCCCCTGTCTCGTTTTGGTCGCTTCTCTCCTGAGAGATGACTCATTTTTTCTCTGATCTATCTGACTGCTCACAATTATGTCCACGCCACGACGTGTTGTGAAATTAAATCTGTACCAACACAAAACGTGAAATCGAGAGATTGCGAGGAATCTCAATCGCGTAAAACGGTCTTGCAATACGGTTGAACCTCAATTCGTATAATGAAAAATATTTCACTGCTCTGAAAACAAAAAAGAGAATAATTTCTTGGGGAATAATTGGAGTAATCTCTGTAAAAAACTTTAACGACTAATATAAAAAAATAATTCTTACGAATGTTGAATAATGAAAAAATGAATCCACAAAAAAGATATTTTTTCCAAATAATTATCAATCATTGATAATAAATTAACGAAAAAGAACGAAATTAATCCAATATTATTTTTGAGACTTTGTTTATTGAACAACAAACAAATTTTATGGTTTCTCATTTTTTTAAAGCTAGTCTTATATATTTTGAATATAGATAAATAATTTATACGTTTGATAAAGGGTTACGAAAGTACTTTATTATTGTTTTTTTAAGATGATAATTCGTAAATGTCCGGTTGTAAAATCATTTTTCACGCTTTTCTCATTCCTTCGTTGAAACGAAGAGTTTTAACCCTGCTGCCATTCGACTGAATGTAAGAATTCTCTTGAGATATCTTTAGAGAGTTCTCGGTGATTATTACGAGCGATATATTGTGAGATTCGAACGCCAGTGAGACGAAGAGAAGCGTCGAGCTGACTCGAGAAATTCATCTCGTGACGCCATCATGTATATATTTCGCAGTCACACAGCCATTCACCCACTTTGCATGATTGTGCGAACCATCCAGTTGACCAACTCCCCATAGTGTTAAAATCTCCACTCATCTGTATCAACTTAACAGTTTAATTAGTTTAAATTGTTTTATTACATTAAAATAATTTTTTATTGAAAAATAAAAATGACGATGCAAATTATAAATAGAAAAAATTCCATTGATTAAAATACATTAATTGTATTTATTAACGGGAGAAACCAGTTTAGGAGGCCGAAATTTTGGTGTTTTTCGTGAATTTTTTTAACAGGGAAGGAATAATCAGAATTTGTTTAAACTCGGAGAATATTTTATTCATGTTTTGAAGTACACTTTGTAATTTTTTCAAGTCATTTCCGCCGGAAATAGTGGAGTTAGAAGCTGCTGTCCGTAGACGATCGCCATCCGAGTTTTTTGCTGGTGGGCATTCCTGAAGTCATAATTTTTATCTGTAATCATTACAATTTTCTTTTTTCGTTAACAACATATTTCCTAAGAATATGAACCTAATTGTGATCAAAAAAGTTGAAAATTGCATGTTTTTGAGGTGTTTGAACACAATGTCATGTTTTTATACCATGTTTTTTCACCTTTTTTGCGTTAAAAAAATATTTTTAATAATAATATCATCCCATAGTTAGGTTCATATAGATTGTAACTGAATAAGTAATATTCACACAAATTTTCAGAACGATTGGTCAATAACTTGTTGAGCTAGAATGCCCACTAGTGGAAAAAAAGTCGTCCATGGACAGCAGCTTCTAACTCCACTATTTCCGGCGGAAATGACTTGAAAAAATTGCAAAGTGTACTTCAGAGCATGAATAATCAAAAAACATGAATAATTAAAAAATATAATAATTAAAAAATGAATAATAAAACATGAATAATGAATATCCTCCAAGTTTAAACAAATTCTAATTATTCCTTCGCTGTTAAAAAAATTCACAAAAAAACACCAAAATTTCGGCCTCCTAAACTGGTTTCTCCCGTTAAGTGTATTCCGGAAATTCAAACCCTCCTTTGAATCTCTTCAATACTGAATTAATTTATAAGTATTATAAATTTGAAAAATGTAAAAAATCAATGAAAAGATACAAAATTATAATCTCAATTTCCAATCGATGCAACCCAGTTTGTTCATATATGCTTCTTTTACTGTACTCTCAATCCACTTGTCTCAATAAAATAAGCACCAGCCGATTGATCAAATATACTCAAGCACCATTACTGTTTATTCTTTCTCGATCAAAACGAGTTCAATCGGAGAGCATTATCTCGTTTCATGAGATTTCCATCCTCCTCACATTTTTCTTCTGCAACCGGCGTCAATCCCACACTCGTAGTCAGCTTTAATGTCCACATAATTCACTGCTAATTCTAGAACCAGTACTTCAAATCGAGTTTGTCAAGTTTTGCCTACTTCTAAATAAAATATAAATACGTAAATAAATAAATATATAAACGAATGAGGAAATATCTATACTTTGATATACACATTTATCATTGCAATGTATAATATTATTTATTATATTTATTATACATATTGTAAATATGTACTAATATATAAATATTTAAAAATCGTGATTAAATATCCCTGCATAATGATCCACCACATATGTGTAGACTTACGTAAATATACACTTGTGTCGTGAGTAAAATCGAACGTTATCGGGGCCAGTCACCCTGGCGTGGACAAGGTGCGAAAATACAAGGGAAAAAAGGAGTAAAACTGCGAAACAAAAAAGAAGCACCAGAAGCAACCCACGCTAATAGACCCGGCCAACGAAAGGTGCAGAAAATAAATGCAAAATAAAAAATGAAAAATCGAAAGAGACAAGGAAAGAAAGAGAAGTTTACGCAGATATAAAACGAGACGGTTGATGTTTCCGAGAGTCTTTCTCGAACACAACATAGTAGAAGTGGTGGAGAATGGACTGAGATACATAAATACGTGGCTCTGACCAGTCCACCTTCTCTTCTTCTTCTTCTTCTTCCTCGTCGTTTTTCTGGTCGGCGAGCTGGCTGGGAAGACCTAGGAAAACGTCGTTACACAGGCGAAATGAAAACAGATATATAGAGAGCATAAAAGAGGAAAAAGAAGAGGAGTTTGAGAAAAAGAAGAGAGAGCAAGAAAATGTTCTGATACTGTGACTCATCGACAACCCAGCCAGGCCTTAGCAGCCTCTTGCAGCCTGCAGGTCAGGAGAGGAAGATACTTTTAGCCCACATTTTCTTCCTCCATCACACACAAACACACACACTTACATATTTTATATTTATATATCGCATAGAGATTTTGCTCCTCTATCGTACATCAGCTACAAATATCGTTTTTATGTCCACGTTTCTTGCTTACTCAAAACTTCGTATTTTTTTAGAACGAGAATTCGAACCACGTTTCTTTGAACTAAATATAGAAATTTCGATAGAAATATTTGGAACTATTTTTTTTTTTATAGAATTTATAGTGCTCTCCAATTTTGGTGCTTTTTAGAAAAGCTTATAAAAGATAGGATCGAATTTTTCTTGCTGGTTTATTCATGGACAATTTCATTCCCATGGTCGATTTTTTAATCAATAGCTGGACCTCGAATTTCGACGTATTTTGACAGGTATTTTAATCAATTGAATCCGAACAATGCAACGAGATTACAAAACTCATATTTAATCAAGCAAATTTAATGCTTGTGGTATTCATTCTATTTACCATTTATTAACTTTGTCTTTGACAATAAATGATAATATGAAGATGAAAACGCACGAACTATGTTATTTGAAAAAAATTGTTATTATGACAGTCGATACTCCATTGTATGGGCAATGCACCATTGTGATATTTGAAGAATAGATAGTTAATATAGCTATACATATGTTGGTATCAGTGCATTTGTCGATTGTCACGAGCCGTTTCTCTCGATACTGACGATGAGTCAGCAACAGTAAACATTACCAGCGTGTGTTACAGAGGCAAAAGTAACACGAGTCGACAATATACACTCTCGAGAATCGTTTGGTGTGAATCATGTTGTTCCCCTCGACTCGTTTCTCGAGGACAACAAGAACGTTTCCCGAACTTCCTGGTGCCCGAAGACAATTTTTTTCTTTTTTTCAATCTTACAGTATCTTCGTGCGTTCCCTTTCTCCTCGATTGAACGTAGTAACAAATAAACGAGTCCAAGATTTGTGTACCGGTTCACAATTTATTCCCAGCCAAGGATCCTCGCTCCATAAGTACATTACCAAGCTCTTTTACCCAGAGGATCAACGATGCGTGTTTATTCCTCGCGATTTGAAGAACTAGTAGAGAATATAATAATATCCGGAAGTTCTGTAGTCCACACCCCTTCCGCTAAAACTTGGTCATCCGTTATATTTCGCTCTCGTAAATCATCAATTGTAAACTGCTTTTAACTGCATCTCTATACATCTATTTATATTATATTTATTTTATTTTTTTATATATTTTTTTTATTTTTTAAAATTTTTTTATATATATTTTTTTATTTAAAAAAATTTTTTTATATTTATATTTTTATATATATATTTATATTTATATTATATTTATATATTAAACGTGTTCGTAGCTTGTCAATTCATGCTTTATCGACCAATTTTCTAATCATTTTAATATAATTAAATTAAATTCTTCAAATTTGATCTCTTATTCCATCCCCAGAGGTGAAAAAGAAAAAGCTTCATGACAAAACGTCACCGATTTATATAAAAATTGGAAGAAATCTTATGAATACTTAAAAATAATGTGGAAAAATTTGATCATGTAGTAAATAAAATGTAAATGATCGTAATTATATTTTGTATGACTTCTTAATCATGTAATAAAAATGATAATTTTTATTTGATTGCAGGTGGACACAAAGAGTTTCACAGGCGGCATCGCGATCTCTGCGAGGACACGCTTTTGCCACCTGGTGGTGGAAGCACGAGTTCGAGTGACTCGACGGTGAGCGGGTGTCCAAGTCCGGGTCCTGGTTGTCCGGTACTCAGTAACATGAGTCCACCAACCCCTCAACCAGCTGACATTGACAATCATCCCGCATCGAGGGTTCTACCGTTCTTGTATCTTGGCAACGGACGCGACGCTGCTGATCTTCAACTTCTGCGAGGCTTAGGAGCGACCCGTGTTTTAAACGTCACCTCACAACTTCCCGGATATCACGAAGAACGAGGCATCACTTATCGACAGATACCAGCTTCGGATTCTGGACATCAGAATCTTAAGCAGTACTTCGAAGAGGCATTTGACTTTATCGGTAAGGATACCACCGATATTTGTTTATTTATTCATTTATTTTTCCCGTTTTCATACATATTTTTATATTTTTTGACAAAAGTACTCAAATTGGATCAATATGAATTAATCCATGAAAAATTTCTAATTCCTCCTCATTATTTATACTCATTAATTTCATTAAAATTTAATCAAATTTTTAAAAATTTTCTTATTTTCTAATGCAATGAAATTGGTACAAAGCAAATTCGGCGTCGAGGATATTCCCCGAAGCGTTGCATCCATAAATTCAATTTTATAATTCCGCGTACATATATATATTAATACTTGGCACACTCGCTTTACATACGGAGCGATTTATTTCTCGTCGATCGGCACACAGTCTCGTTTTTCGCATTATTAAATGTATAATGATTTCCTCTGAAGTACGCGACAGATAAATTTGCAGTAATTTTAATTCCGAGTACGACTATACATACGGGGATATAAGCGACAGAAAAACATATGTAAATATATCATCGATGCGTTTATATATACTTTAAAGTAGGTACAAGAGACACCGACCCCTGCAGCGATGAGTAATACTTTTATTTTTCTCTCATTCCTTTTTGTTTTTTTTTTTTCAACGAACCATTCAAAGATTCCCCTCATTCTCTTAGCTCTATCAACTACTTTTCCGTCGTCTCTCAACACTTGGGGTACAATTTAATGGCCCGTATCCGCAGCTTCCTCTCTTTTCTTTGCTCCTTTATTATTATCACAATCGGAAACCATTGTCGATATTTATAAGTCAATTGTGGTCAATGGAATGACTAAAAGAATGTCATCCGCTTATTTAATATAATAATAATAATAATAATAATAATAATAATAATAATAATAATAATAATAATGTTAGCTTTAAGAAGTTCTTACGACTCCTTTAAAAATCCGTAGTAAATTTTAAAAACGTCGTAGCTCATTGAATCAAAGGAAGATTGAAAGCTTAAACGGTTGTAAAAAAATAAGTACTGGCTGGCTTTGATACCACTTGGGGATCGCGTTTACGACGGTTTTAATATGACCGCTAATTTAAGCCCGATAAAAAAAATGTCTGAATATTCTTTAATCTGCTTTCGTCAATCGAGCTTTTCGGAGAAGTTTGAAAATTTGTTGTTTAAATACGAAACAATGTGATTACTCTTGATGGTTAAATTTTAAAGTTTATTTTTTTCGAATGATTCAATGATAAATATTCAGGAAAGGGAACCAAGACCCTTCTACCATGTAATAAACTTTCACATCCCTTATTTATGTGTGTGCGTGTGTATATATATATATATATATATATATATTGGGTTGAGTCCCATAACGTACCCCATTGTTGACGAAGGGAAACGGTTGCGGGCCGACGGAATTCCACCAGTTGCACATTTCGCCGAGATCAAACCAGTAAGGCAGAGAGAAAGAGAGAGAAAAAGAGAGAGAAAGTGAGAAAGGGGGCTCCCCTTTTTCATGATGCGCGTACCCCGCATGCACATTTTCACACATCAGTGCAGCAGCTTAGGGTTGTCTCGATATCCCTCACTATCGAAATGTTTCTTACTTCGACACGTCCTATATGTTTTCATGATTAGGAAATCCCAAGTTGATGAGAACGTTCCCACCAATGAATATTTTAAGCCCGAGCTTCATACAAATTTAAAAAAAAATCCCAAAGGGTGAATACAATTTTGACTCATTTTAAACGACGATTGTAAATCTCATTTTTTATTAGGTTATATCAGCAAAAAGAGGTCATTTGATTATCCAATTTTTTAAAGCAAATTCATTAATTTGTATCGTTTAGCGCCATTTCAGGATGTAAACATTATGCTTACAAGGGCGAATCCTTGTTTATCTACGAAGAATTTTTAAAATCAAGTTCACGAAAAAAATTTGTGTAATATTATTCAATTTTTAAATCAACCTACTTAGTAAAATTTCAAAATTTGTATGTTCGGATTTTATCGTTTAAACGTTCGAAATTTTCTTCTTTAGAGAATATTTGTACTAATTATTCAAAAAAAAAAGTAAAAATACTTTCAAAATTTGTGTTGATATCGTATATAGAACAAGGGGGAAACGCGGACGGTTGAGCTCTTTGCTCGGACACAGGGACGTTCCCTCGTTCACCGTTGCAGAGAGTAGCACACACGCAGCGTGTCTCTGACTCATGCTTTCATGAATGGAAGCCTTTCGTCTTGTACCACTGCCACTGCTGCTGTTGCTTCTCAATGTGTATATATACTCCCATGTATACAGGAGTGAATGGTCCACCGGATACGGCTGGTTATACCCCGTTTCCGTTATACCGAACTGCGTCGTCAAACTACGCGAACCAACGGCGTATGAACTCTTATTATTCTTGTTCGGCTATTACCGTTGCAACTTTTTCTTTCTCTCGCATTTTCTATCCAATTAATCTTCGGTTACAGCAGCATTTTTTCCATTATTTTTCTCGGTCACAGTGCTAGGATTAATTTTATTGTACTCTTCTCACGACTGAAAGTTCGTTAGTTCTTTTTTTGTTAGATGAAAAAATAATTTTTATTGATAATTCATTCTTCTACACTTTTCGAATCAGATATTTGGCGAATGAATTTTTAATTTGATACAAGGTTTCATTTCTGGGTTTCATTATTTACGATTTCATATTTTTTTTTTCTTTTTACTTCTGCCTTCGTGGCTGACCTTCTCGTATTTCCCGCGCTCATATCTCTCGTCTTATCGCCCCGTTGGAGTACACCTCCGTAAACCCATTGACTCATCGCCCACATCGACGACGTCCTTCACGCACAATTTTTACGTTATTTCACATTCAACGATATCGACAATACTGTTGTTTTGTATAATAGTTTCCTCGATTTTTTTATTTCGAAATGGTTGCTACTGATTCATAATTATAATCGATTATAAACAATTTAAAACTCAAAGTTTTAATTATTATCTTTTTATTCGAGCTTTGTCGATTTTTTTGTGTTTATTTGACACTTTATTCTTTTTTTGGGAATACCATTTTCTTAAATTTAGACTGACTAAAAATACTTTCTCGTCTTCATATGCAAAAAGTCCGCTCAAATATGTTCGATAATCGAGTCAAATGTTGCTTGCTTTTTTCTTTTCTTCCGCAACATCGAGCAGGTGTACGAGGCTGTTGAGCTTTGAAAAATTTTCATCGCTTATTGCCTGTAATAACGAGCCAGAATCCGGGCCCTTTCCATAGAAAGTGATGTGGGTTTGCGTCATAGTTCTCGAAATATACAACCCTCTATAAATGTATATGGGATTTTTGAAATAAAGTCAAAAATACTTTCACATTCCTATATATTTTTATTATCCACAATAAAATAGAAAATAAATTGTATTATACATATTTGGATTGAAATTTTTTTCGAGATTTTGACAATATTTCCACAATTATCACGAAACTATTCTCTTTATTATTCGCATCTTAAAGAGGCGCAGATTTTGGACGATTTTTATTGTCAAGTCCTTTTGATTTGGAAGGTCTTTTATGCACATGAATTTACTGGTATTACCAGTATGCGTTTAAGGGTGCCTGCCGTGAATTCCCGGAGCCACCCCTGTGCGTTTGACGCTTTTCGTCATACGACAAACACACAGCCTCTCAGAAAGAAAGATCCCTAGGGCACACTCTCACTTTTCTTCGTCTCTCTCGCTCTCTCCCCCTCTTGTCACGCTCTATCCATCTTCATCTTCTTTTTTTCCATTCTCTGACACACAGCTCTGACTCATGCCAGATGCTCGGGGTCTCGCAAGTGTACGCCATCCGTGAGTACGTTCCTCTACACCACAAAACATCGAAACACACGTGTAGATACTTCAAACTCACATATACGTACTGTGGTGTACGTTTATACGTATACGAAGAACGTTAGAAACGAGGGAAACGGGAAAACCTCTCAAAAGCAACCCTTACTTTTCCTACGAATTACGGAGTCCCCCAATCACTCGATTATACACTTTGTTCCATGTACAAACGTATATATAGAATTTACACGTGTATATAAATCGTATAATACTTGCGGAAGAACGTTGAATCACTTTTGATTCGCCTTCTGTCGTTTCGTAGGCAGGAAAACTTTACCAGCCGGACATTTTTGATGTCATATTTGTTTTTGTTACATACATAAATTACAATAGAGTTTCTCTGATTAGGCAGCGATCAATTATACAAAATTTTGAACATTTTACATTGCAAGTTTCGGAATGAACGAATAATATTTTTCTTATAAATTACGATATCGAGTGCTTTTATAGCGCCAGCATTGATCGAGTCGCATCAATCTCTGTCTTAAATGGTTTATTTGATCCCTTCTGTTTGCCACGATTGTTGATCGAACAAGTACAATTACGTAGCAGGCGCCACGGACGTACGCGATAAATAAGCGATCGAACCAATATCGACTCCAATTGGTAAACACATCTTCTCGACGCAAATACGTTGCGAAATATTTTCTTAACCGAGAAATAATAAAAACGTCCAATGACGTGCGAGATGTGTGTCACTGATTTTTTATTTGCTTGATTTCAACGACTTATTCTTATTGTTCATCGGAACAATTAATTTTTAAATGAATTACATTCATTTTATTAATTTATTTACAATTAATATTCTATGATGAAGAGAAAAAATTAAAAATCATTTGACATTTTTATATTAAATTGATTGTATATATTTTTTTATTCATACAAATGAACTCCGGGCTTTTTGAACACGAAAGCATATTAGTGGCCCAGCAGAGCTCAACACAAAGTGTGACTCATTTCTGATACGATTAGGCGTCACTCTCTTGTAATCCCCGTTCCCGTCCCTTTGCATCGCCTACCACTTCGCTCCTCTACCATATATTACGTAATTTAATCGCCTGTTTGGGTTACACTACTGGTTTGTTTGCCAGTTACGACGAAATGCGTGTGATTGCGTGCGCGGGGGAATCCTCCCCGGAATTGATCTGGTCCAACATAGTAGTCGTCACTAATGTTTGCCTTATCCCCGAACAACTCGAGAGACCATTTGGACTCGGAACATTTTAATAATGACCCTCGATTTCTTTCAAAGAAAAATTGTGCTATTTTATTCTTTTATTTTGGAGGAAAATCAAACAGGAAGCTCAAAATTAATTATCATTGGGACTCTGAAGATTCAATAATTGATCCCTCACGATCCTTTAAATAAAAAACATGCAGTTTTTTTTCTTTTTTCAAATTTTATTTTGAAGTGAAATCAAATAGAAAACTGAAAATGAATTTTTTCAATTGTATATTCATTTTGGGGTTTTGGAGTTTAAAAAGTGTATTACCGTGAAAATTTTATGGCAGAATTTGTGATTTAGAAATCATTTATTTATCGTAAAAATTGACTATTCTTGTTGATGAGAAAATTTGAGAGTCAGATGATTTTTTTTTCCTTTCGTAAGACATGGTTGTGTATATTTAGCGATAGCGGTACAGAGATAATTGAATTGATCTCGAGACTGTGAATCAGGCAACAAGACCGTTATTAGGGTAACTCCGATCGTCTTGTATGATCATGCGAAACTTGGGTTCATGGTCACCGATCTCTCACTCAGCATTATTCGATTTCTCTCTCTCTCTGCTCTCTCTTTCTTTATGAAGGCTCGAAGAAGGCTAACGTAGCTATGACTCGAATCGATTGTGTTAAGGCCATTCCCGCATTGTCGTCATAGAAGTCAATTAAACGAGCCTCGTAAAGGAATTATCATTCCCTCGTTATTTGGTCTCTCTCTCTCTCTCTCTCTCTCCCCCCCCCCCCCCCCCGCCCTCCCTCTCTTTCTCTTTTGCCACTCGAATAATTCTTAACAAGAACATTGGAATTCCCTCTGACATCCTGAATATGTTTTTTAATACTCGTTCCTCATCGTCAATTAACGGAAAATTTTCTTTTAATGCATCATTCACGATATCTACAAGACAAAATTGTTTCCAATAACTCAAATTACGTTAATTAAAAATTGTAGTAGACAAATTAATTGAAAGAACTCGAAGGATTTTTAAAGTTAAATGGCACATTGTCTCTCGTAATCCCCTCGCATTTATTCAAGATAATTATAAACATGTTCACATTACATTAAGATAATTGTAAACATTAGTTCGTGATGATTTTATTTGGTTTTAATTATTTTAAATAATTTTGATCATTCAAAATAATATAATTCTCCTTCTTCATTAAATCATTGTCATTGTATTGACCGAGTATTGACATTGAAATAATTTTGAATTTTTTAAATTAATTATTTTCAATTCAATTGCTTTTTGTGTTGTATTAATGAATTTTTGTTGCTTTCCATTACAGAGGAAGCCCGAAAATCAGGCAGCAGCGTATTGGTGCACTGTCAGGCAGGTGTATCGCGAAGTGCAACAATAGCAATTGCCTACATAATGAGACACAAGGGTCTGTCGATGATCGAAGCTTACAAACTGGTGAAAAATGCCCGACCGATAATAAGTCCGAATTTAAACTTCATGGGACAATTGTTGGAGCTCGAGCAGGGTTTAAGGGCGACCGGTGGTGTCCCACCAGCCCAGGAAGAACCAAAAAACTGTCATCAGTGCAGATGGAGTCACCAGTCCAACAGTGAGGAAGTAACTTCCGGTTGCAGCGTCTGAGATTCGCCGAAACGGCGCTATGAGCGTCGTAAACGTCGTAAACGTTGCAGCCAATCATTTTCATCGAAATCGTGACACACGAAAAACTATACATATCCTATTAAAAAAAGAAATATATATATATATATATATATATATAAGTTTATATATATAAAACACGAAGAAACACGTTTAAAAAAGATGAAAATAATAATCGATCCTCCGTTGAATCGTATCGAACGTGAGACGACGAAAAAGCAGTCAACTAAATTTTGGGCTTTGTCAAGTCCAGCCTCGAACTCGTATCTACGAAGAAATGAAGAAACGAAACTTAAGTTACTAACGACGCAGGGATTCCGAGCGACTAATGAAAACTAAAAACTCATGGAAATTTCGCAATTTTGTTCAATATCGTGAAGAAACGTGAAAATTATCCTGGGAATATGCGAAAATAAAAAATCCGAAGAAGAATTCGATAAAAAAATACAGATCAAACTTCGAGGAAGAAGTTTTAAGGTGTACTTATGATAAATCGTGCAAATTACGAATTTACCGAGGAGGGAGGGGGGATATCGAACCAAGATCGAAAGACCATGAGTCAAAGTATCGAAAAGAAAGAGAAATTTCAAAAAAGAGAATTATGAAGGAAAAAAAACAAGAAATAAAATCTGGATTTGTCGATGAAGAACGTAAGGACACGTTGCAAATCGATTCGTTTCCTAAGTGAAGCACAGTGACACTCGTTTATTTCGCTTTGATTCTTCACTCTCAATCGATTGACCCGGAAGTTGTAAAAAAAAGAGTAAATTCAATATTTTCCCCTTAATTTTCGGAAGGATGTGAGTAAAAGGAGAATTTGGGCGAAGCGATGTGTCGATTTCACAACCTTGAAATCGAAACGTGATCCTTACGACCAAAAAATTGCTACGAAGAATCTTTTTTTCGTTTGGAAAAAACGTTTTTTTTTTCTTTTCGTTTGCCTGTCTATTACTTCGTGTTTCGGTAAAAAAGAAGAAAAAAACGAAAAGGGAAGAAAAGCTGTTTATGCTCTGTGGAAAATCATCTCGTCACGTGCGATTACGATGTTTAATCAATGTATCGTTAGATTATTAGAATTTTTTTTTTTCTTAGCGCTTAAGTTTTTCCCCTCGCAAACGCGTTCCCCCCTCCTTAGCATTTAAGGATCTGACGTTGAAGGTCCAAGCATCGTGATCTAGTCGTTTTTTTGTTGGGATAATACGATACGTGTTTGAGATATAATTGTGGTTAAAGTAAAATCATAAAAATGGAAAATAAAATGAAAATATCGATATCGTTATGTCGAGCGTATACATAAAATTTGTGTATTTAAATCTTTTAATTGCACTTATTTATACACACATGAAAACGGATATTAAAAGTGTATCGTACGAGAAAATGAGAAATATTTATATACATGTGCACATGTGCGTGTATATATCTATATATATTTAATAAATATTGAATGTTTGCTAGGACGTAACCGAAAATGAACGGTGAGTTCTCGTGCCTCGGACATTTTAAAACACGAAACACTAAAACTTATTTATAAATTCGCGATAAATGAACGAGCTACGATTGCTAAGGTGAAGGATTTCAGTAAACTAGTTGAAAAACAAATGGCCTAATTTTAAAAACTTACGATATTTCGTATTTTCGAATAAAATTATAAAATCCTCTTGTGTAGAAAAAAAAAGTTATTTTTTGTCACTAACTTTTTTTGTTATCATATGAAAATTAAATTTTCCTTCACTAAATTAATAATCTGAGTCCTGATCCTTAACTTTCGATCTGTTTTTAAACGACTGAAATCTTATTTAAAAACTGTTTCGGGAGGGAATTTTTTTGTTTAATTAAAAAAAATCAGACCTGTTTGAAAATTTTTAGTTTCAATTTGATGCAAATATGCGAGAATCAGTTTAAAAAAAAGAAACATCAAGGATGAATATTTATCAAAATGAAACTCGATTAATCGTTAATTATTTATTTCGACCAATTTTTAACTAATTTATTATACTCGAATTAAAATCTTCGCCTGGTAACAGTAGCGAGCGATTTATGAAATAAGAAAAATGTCTCATTTTCTCTTTCTCAGTAATTTTGATGAAAAAAAAAAAATTAAATGAAAACACGACCTATAGCGTACGATAATGATAACTCGGAACGAGCCGATGATCGCGACAATAATTAATAAAGTGCTAATGAGAATAATTTACCTTTTCGATTTAAACAACGACAACAAAAGAAAAGAGAAAAATATGATCGAAAGTCTAATTATTTTCTCGTTATACACAATGGGATCTTTTGGATTTCTGGTTATCCGATTCCGCCTTAATTATCTCGAAACATGAAACATATCAGAACGTCGTCGCCTTGCATTAATGCTGCAAATATAAATTTGCAAAAAAAGTATATATATATAACAAAGAAAAAACAACTATACAATGGTCTATAAAACTCAAGTTCGAGAGTGAGAGTATGCATTAATTAATTTATGACGAATGAGATGGATACGTATGACGAGAGAACAAAAACAAAATAAGATTTACTAATTATGCTCGCTATTGCTCGCCTAATATCGTCAGCAGCTTCGATACGCCGCTGTTCAATATACAATATCGCGATTACTTTGTATATCCTGTATAAAAACAAACAAACAAACAATAATAATGTACAATTTTTAAGCGCGGTTATAAAAAAAAGTGTAAATAGAAAAATACATCGAGAATGCGGAGAGAATGAAGGAATAAATAAAAATAGTAAGGTTCGAATGTCAAAAAGTTAATGACAATGAAAAGATAATTAAAGTTTATTACGTTTTTGCAAACGAAATATGCGAGGATTTTATGATCGAGCAGAAATGTCTATCGTTGCATTAAAATAAAAACAATTTCTTTCCTATTATTTGTTTACTATCATTATATTGTAAAAGCACTATAATTTTTAAAAGTACGCGTTGATTATTTTTTTATTTCGAGTACATACGTGACTAAAAAAATCAAAGATTAAAGTTACAGCTTTGTTCCAGAATTAATTTAACAAATGAAAAAAGTTATTACGAGTTGGAGTAAAAATGAAAAACGGGCGATTCAGTGCTGCAAATTTCTCATTACTTTTCAACCTGTTTAATATTTTATTGCACCAACAATTGTATCGCTATTAATATATAATGAATATCTCGAAACTTAATCTAAATTTAAATCTGATTAAATTGATCAACAGTTTGTTGTCATTTTTCTCTTTCAAAAGAGTTGCGAAAACCGAAATAAGCGATAAATCGATATCGTACGACGCGTCCAAAAGAATTGAAAAATTAATTTTCATCGATGAATCGTCGATTTTTTTTTGCTCTACTATACGATGATTTAAGTAATTGGAGAGAATCCTAGATAATGGGAGAAGAAAAAAAAACTACTAAATCTCGCTTTATAAAATAATCAATAATAAATAACAAGAAAAAATGATTTTTAATGTAACAGATTACGATTTTTGTGCTCGACAAGAAGTTTGAGTAATCGGAAAAGATTCGAAAAAACAAAAAAAACATGCGATTAGAACCGAGAGATAGAATGACAAGTGTTAGTACCTGTTGCATCGCCTGCTTTCTGCAAAGAGGAAAGATGCTCGTTAATTAACGTGTGTAAATATATTATATAAATACCTGTCTTCAAAAAGACGCGCACACCCTTTAAGATTTTTTCTGCTGAATGGAGCGCGAATTATCACTAATAATAGAAATTTGAAAAAAAAAAAACTGAAAATATAAAAAAGTGTGTTCGAAAAAAACTGAGCTAGATTTCTCACCTCATTCTTTCGTAGCAGGTGAGATCATTTTCGAGCTTCACACACATCCGGATGACAGAGATATAAAACAGATAAATATATATACATACACACATATATACATATACACATATAAATATAACTCTATACGATCGAATCCCAACGATTTTGTAGAATAAACGTAGAATTATTGTTTAGTTGCATTAGTTACGTTATACGTTGTAGTGGATGATAAGAGTACATAAAAAACAAGGATTAAACAAAACGTATCGTATAAATTCTACGCGCAAGTGTGAAAGCGCAAGTACTGTATTATATCAAAATTCATTTAGTTATTTTATAAATAAATAAAATAATGAAAAATATTTATAAACATCTTTGAATTTATTCAACAACTAGCCGGAGTTACCCTTGCTTCACCCGGACAAAAGCCAGCTCCTATCAAATATGAATTAAAAAAATGAACCTTTAAATACAGAAATTATGAAGCTAAACTAAATCATCATATTTTCAATACAGTTGTATTTAATTTAGTGAAAGCAAACTGCTTTTTATTTTCAAAAGTATACTGACGCATGCGTCTCGCCATCGCCTATATATACCCTTCTGAGCTGGAACGTATCTGGAATCTTCTGGAATATTCTCGAATGTTCCAGAAGATTCTGGACGTCCGTTTCCGATTTCTAGAACATTCTAAAACGTTCTCGAACGTTCCGGAACAGGAAGTTCCTTCAAAGGTTCAGAACCGTCTAGTACATTTTAGAACATTCTCGAAAATTCCGGAACCAGAAGTTCCTGCGAAGGTCCAGAACCTTCTAGGACATTCTAGAACATTATCGAACATCCTGGAACATTCTAGAACATTCTCGAACATTCTGGAAAATTCTGGAACATTCTCGAACCTTCTGGGAGATTCTATAACATTTCGGAACATTCAAGAACATTCTCGAACCTTCTGGAAGATTCTGGAACATTCTACAACATTCTCCAACATTCTAGAACATTCTGACCATTTCCCGGCCATTTCGGCACTCGATTCTCAGCTACTTCATCAACTTCCCATGAGAAGTCCATAGGTGCGATGCCCTATTTTGACATCCATATCTCCGAACCCAACCCCTGCAGTTGTAAAGCGAAACCTTCTTCATGGATGGGGGATGGAGGGCTACCATATCATATAACCCACATGGGACGGGAATAGGTTGCGGAGTTATAGCGACACGCACGGCAAACCACGCTTACATTCATATTGATTTCAGCCCCAAAAAATGCATATTTTTCTAAATTTGTGAAAATTTCAAAAAACCAATTTTTTTTTATTGTTTTCAAATATACTTTGAAACCTTTGGATTGATTTTCTGAACGTCTCATGTCAATATTCAACCCTTCAACGCTAACGATGGATCATTCGTGTCCGGGCAAAAATTAACATTGTCGTGAAAAATGCCTACACGTCTCCATATTTTACATGAAATTGTTATTAACTTTTTTTTTCGGGTGGGACAAATTATGATCATTTAGTTAAGGGTCCAAAGAAGGCCCATGAATTTTTTCTGATTTTTTCAAAAGTTTAACAATTGTGAAATAAGTGAAAGACACGAACAACTCATCGTTAGCTTTAACGGTTGCCGAAAAGATCGTTAGCTGACGAAGGTTAAATTACTTTTGAGGTTATGGCAGTTGAAGTGTTTGTACCTGTGGTACTTGTCTTCGACGAACTATCCAATAGAAGCCTGTTTCAGAAATCCCAAACCACGTTCTTTACACTATCATTGCCTACAAGTTCAGGTATAAAGCAGCTGAAAATTTTTGAATGTAGTCAGCGTTTGGTCCAGTTTGTTGAGCTCTGTGCTATGGTACACATCTCTTGGTGTAATATAGGTAATTATTTTGAAAATCGACGTTAAGAAAAAATTAACTATTAATAAGAAAGGTTCACGAGCCAGTGTTCGACGAGCGTATAGAAGCAGAAAAATACCGAAGCTTCGATGTACGAAAGTAAGCGTTTTTGGTGTAGCGATAAAAAAGTTATCCAATGAATTCATCATAAATCTCGTAAAAAAAATATTTTATAATGCAGAAAATACTTGTTATAGATAATATTGATGAGTATAACATAAATAAAAAACATAAATTATTTAAATAAATTTTTTTTACTGAATGATCGTCTAATTTGCTGTGATTCAAGTACAATCAGAAAGAGGGATTTATACATGTGGATATTACAAAATAAACTTAAATTGTACAGAAACTGTCAAAAATCGTGAAATTTCAATGAATAAAGGAAAACTATTGCAATTCATTTTGCGCACTCGCAGAATATCTTAGCCACATGTTCTTTGCACATGGACTTATCACATCGTAAGCGCTTGTAAAATGTTTTGCGGTCAAGCGAACTAGGACACAAATTGCAGCGTTTCTGTTTGGACATTTTATTATTAAGCAATTCGGGCCTGATTTCCATTTCCTCTGGTACATCGCCAGCTCTCAAAAAATCTCCGATCATATTACGCAGATTGATGCGCAAAGTAGCCAATCTCCTTACTAATGTTTTTTTTTTCTCGAGGAGGGAAATGCGTTAAGCACCTTAGGAGAGACACACGAGCTCTCCCGTGTGTCGGACTCTCCCTATTGGCCTACCGACTAAAAACCTCCTCGAAATTATGTCTCTCTCCGCAGGGTGGAAGCAGGTAAGTATAACTTCACCCCCGCGGAGACCTGTCCATCGTCCCGTTCGTGCCAGTTGTCAGTCTTGCTTCTGTCTCTATCTCTATTTACGTCGTCTTGTCAATCTTCGCACTCATTCATCTACCAGGCATCCATCCTCTCTCTTCCTTCTCAGTACAGTCTCGACGTATGTGGCGATGAGTGTCCATCGGTTCTCGTCTCGTAGCATCAGTCCGATTATATCGTCGGGCGTGATGTCGCCGGTCCTTTGTTCCAGGTGTCGTCTCTGCATCGTCCACCTGTCGCACACGAAAAACGTGTGCTCCGCATCGTCTCGTGTGTGTCCGCAATATTTGCAGTCCGCTGTCCGTAATCTCCTTACTAATAAGGGCTTTACAAGTTGCATTGATAACTCCATTATATATTCCATTCTTTTCATTGGTGAGTTACTTTGATTCAAATGGTATAAAATAAAAGAATTCACATTAGCTTGATCTAACAACATAGAATATTCTCATAGGCCACTTAAACGTTTTCCTAGCCGTTGTATACTGATGACATTTTTGTTCGATCAAAACTGTCTGTACTGCCCTTTGTTTGATTGTAGAAAAGGATTATTTCCGGTTTGCCAGATTCTTCGTCTACTTTACCTGTTCGATGCAATGATGATAAAACCAGTACAATTTTCTTTTTTTTTTGATTGTAAGAAAGTAAAGTTTTGTTATCCAAGTAACAAAAACGAATATTTGGAGTACCTTTCGATATACTTTTGAATTGAGCTGGAATTTCTCTTTTGTTTTTTTTTTTTTATCGTTCCCATTAGAGACAAATTGTACTCTTTCTTCATCATTTCGAAAAGCGAGTATGATGAGAACCAATTATCACAAGTTATATTACGTTCTGTCTTATGGATTGGTTCGTTTAGTTTTCTTACATATTAGGTTGGAATAGGTTCACTGTTTAACCTTCCAGTCACAGTTCCGCAATAAGGAAAAACATTTATCATGTAGTGAGTAACTACATCCTTCATCTGGTTTCGACGGTATGTACATTTTGAAAATACAACAACCTCGATCGAAAAGCAATTGTTGGTCAACGGTAACATTTTGGCCTGGTTCGTAATTATTGTTGCAGTTTTCAACAAACAAATCCCAAATTTCTCTAATATGTGTGAAGCAGATGTTGCTTTGAATAAAATAGAATAATGCCCCACCAGTTGATTGTTTTACTTTTACTCATTTTATGAACACCAGCATAATATAATAAACCAAAAACAGCTTTTCATTCAACAATGTCTGTAACTTTGTGAACTGTTGTATCAATTCTTATTTCCTTTTTTTTGAGCGCATCAATGTTCCTGTATATTTCTTCATTAGTATATTTGATAATAATTTCTAAGATGTCATCAGAAAATAGAACACTCCATGCTTCAACTGGAGTTTTAGCATTCATTGTATTACCCTTAATAGCAGGCTCATATAAAACTTGTAATCTCCTACTTCTCTGCTCTGGCGCAGAGAGAGACCATTTGTGCCCACTTTTGGAGCGCAGGTATGACGGCCGGCCTCGTTTGCGGGGAGGGACGCCTATTGTTTGGGCTGTTGCAGACCCCTTGTATTTCCCTGATTCCCCATTTGTGTTATCACTGTCAGCGTCGGTTTCCGAAGCGTGGGAACTCTCAGCTTGTTCGTCCTCGACGTCATGAGTGTCCCTGACATTGTCAGTCGCACTATCTTCTTCGTTCTCTCGATACAGCTCTTCAACAGCTGCAACGCTCCGAGTTCTCCGACGCGTCGTCATCTTTACGAAAAAACACTATAACAATAAATATGAAAAATAAATATTAGAATACATATATTCAATGTAATACTATCTAAAAACATTGAAAATAGTATAACTGTACATACCAGTAGACTCTAGTGCATAATATGCTTGAAAATAGACGCAGCAACGCTAAACCCCGAAACGACGCCTTCTGCTTCACACAGTTTTTGGCACTGATATTTTACTTTTAATCACTTTTTTTTTAACTAAAAACAGATCGTATCAACAGCATACGATCCTTTCGGACAATTTTTAATTTTCACAAATGATGGATTTTGTAACGTTCCGTACGGACTGGATGTAAACGACCCGACTCCAATTTTTTGAAGTGTATGGCTTTAACATCAAGCGCAGACGTCAGTCTTTTTTTGAAAGTATTTTTTGAAAGTATTGGCAGCGTCAACTGCCAACTGACCCTCCGACTGTTGGAACCTCAGTCCCCCCCCCCCCCCGGTCCGGACCCGCACCATCGACTTCTTCCAAAATGGCGCTACTTACAAAATTCGCTCGGGTTACGTTAACCCAGTCTGTACCATGAGGGTTAAAACAGCATCGTCGAAGATATATTTTGTCTTTCTAAAACTGTCGCGAATTTATTGATGTCTAAGGGTGTCGCTGAAGAAAAAGGATTATAATTTGAAATGTATGTTCGTAAATAATTCTCGAAAAAAATAGAATGCTATCGAAAATTCAAAAATATTTGATGTATTGCAGAATTTCAAGAAAATTTCTAGGTTATTTGAGGATCATCTAAAAAAGGAAAGAATACTTATGGGAAAAATCCCATTTCGGAGCCATAATTTTTATAGATTTTTACGTTTCAAAAACTAGTTTTCCGTTTTTTAACATTGATAAAACGTTAATTTTATGATGAAATATATAAATAAAAAAGTGGAAATAAAGTCGTTTTTCGAAAAACTCCGAATTCAAAATTGACGTACAATTAACTAAACGTTTGACTGAATAAACTGTTGATAAATGAAGAATCATGACAATATTTTTTATGACCAAATTCTTTATTTTTCACTTATAGTCGACAAATCAAAAAAATTACGATTGATTGTGCACATGCCTGCTATTAGAAATACGTAAATAGTCATTACTTTTCCTCCGCGATGATTAATCGTCGTAATCACATTCTCATCACAACATCACATCGTTTTTTTTCTCGTATTTTTTGTATTACGCAAATACAATAATAGCTATATCAATACTAAAGAGACGAAAATAATCAAATTAATCACAAGTTCGTGCAAGCCCCATTACGCAAAAATCTCTGTTATTTATGTTTTTTTTTTCATAGTTACCGCTACATGATTTTTCTAACAGGACAAAAAATGAACTACTCGACAGAATCTACAGCCTCTTTGAAATTGTACAAGTTACAACACGAGGCTTTAAAGTAGGAAAGTCTATGAAATTCGTCTATGCTCGAAAACATCAGTTTTAACTTTTTTTAAATTTCAATCTTTTTTTGTACATTTTTTCGTACTAGTCGGTTTGTTTACAAGAAAAATTTGCTCGCGATCATTTCGTGCTTCTCAAATTACCCTAAAAAATTGCTTGAATATCGCAAAATTGTAAGGTATTTGGAAAATTAAGAAAAATTGTATTGGAATTGAACGAGATTGGTTTTTTTTATAAGTACGGAAAAAAAACATTTTTGCAACGACAAAGAGCTCTTGCGTATTGTTTAGGAAAATAAAATAAAAGTCATATTCTTCCATTTCTGGCATTTTAGGATTCTCTAATCGCACGAGCCCATGTTTTTTGTTTCTTAAATGCTAATTGGATATATTTAAATTATGCATCGATTGAAATGTTCCATCAAATTAGGAGATATCGAAATTCGGAATAAATTTAACACGTAATCGACAGTAAAAACTGTTTTCTACAATATTATTTCATCTCGTTGGTGAATCTCTACGATAAATTGAAACTAGAGCCAACAGAAGAAATCTATTTTCCAACACTCGAGAATATTGGTGAAATTTCATTATCTCGGAGGTTACGAGAATTGTGATGTGTTTCTCGATAGAGAAATAATCAGTACTATCGATAAGCAAAAATCTTAGTAAATATTTTGTTTCTTCATTAAAAATGATTTTCTAATGTTATTAAGGAGCATTTTTTAAATCTTGTTTTTAATCGCGGAAACACAATTGTTTAATTATAACGCGATAATTATCGGGCTCATTGTAAGTTTTTGGGGCGAATTTAAGTCGTTTGAAAGAAAAAATTTCATCAAATTCAGTCACTTGTAAGAGCTGCCATAGCCCTGATAAGGGCTGCATTCTCTTCGCGTAATCTGTCACGCTCAATCGTCATTTCATGCTGTTGTTGAACCAGCTGCGCTTCCAATGCCATTATCTTGTGATCCTGATCTTCCAAAAGTGCCAGGAGTCTTCGGTTTTCTTCCTGGGTACGCTCGATCAACTGCAAATAAATGATCATCGACGTCAGTAAACATTTGTTTGTTCCCGGAAAACAATCCGGCAAAGAAAAAAAAATCTGTACACTCATCACAGAAATGTGATGATTTATGAAAATTATGTGAACATGCGGATATTTTTTTTTTTGATTTTGCACAAATATTTAAAACGATAATATATCGAAATTCGTAAACACACTAGAAAATAAGAAAAACAAACATTTGTTGGAATAGTTTCAAGAAAAAAAAGTAGTCAAATTAAAAGATAATCTAAATTCGTGAGCAAAATTTGGTACCATGAGGATGGCCTTTTTTCAGGAGTAAGGATGGCCATAAAAATAATAATCTAAGTTTGATGAACGAGAGCAAGAATTATTGAAAAAGGCGACAGATTAACCTCTTGTGCATTGTCACCAACAGGTGTTGAAACTCTGGGTCTCGGTGTAGCTGTGGATGCCAATCGAGGCACATGATTACCAGAATCCGATTGATTAACGCCGTCCGATTGATTCAAAGAATCAAATTCTTCGTCGTCAGCTTCTAGGTCAGAATGACTGAGTGCATTAAAGAAAAAAAATAAACAATTAGTCCCTGAGTCTTCGTTTCTGAAAAAGTTTCGTACAAAGGAAAAAAACAATCCCAAGAACCGTAAATTGAAAGATTCCTTAATTAACGATAAATTAATGATAAAATTGTAAAAATTACCTTTTGTTCCGTCTCTGCGTGTAAACTTTTGCCGCTCGTTCCTGAAACACAGAAGTTTCAACGCTATAAATTCACAGGCACGAATAAATTGGGAAAAAACTAATTTAATCTATGAAATTTAACAGATTAATATTAATATTGTATGATAATAAGTTTCAATAAAATAATGCTCAACCGCGCAAAATCTTATTAGGCAAAGCGAGAAAAAAATGTATAATAAAAACAAAGAGAAACATCGAAAAATGCATCGAGAAATGGCCTAATCACCTCATACCTGTAAAGCGCATTTAATATATCGCGTGTTTATTTATCATCTATTTTGTATTTACTATTAAACTTACTTCAATGAGCTCGTGATCGAGGAACTCATAATGTGGCGTATTGTGCTTTGTTTCAAGACCTGTTCCACCTAGTTCCTCCTCATCCTCGCCAGTACTACCTCCTGTACTCTGACGTTTCCAAAATCAGTAACAGACATCACGTTAGACACACACCGTCATATCCGGCATTCTCCCAACATCAAATAACGTTTAAATTCGAATAAATAAACAAATCAGCGATGGGTTTATCAAATTATTTATTCAAAATTTCTACTGCAATTAGAAATAAAGTATTTCAAATTTTGATGGGTTTTGTTTCAAGTGTTTAGTTCAGCACATTTCTAAAGTATAATTAAAAAATTACTTTATGAACCGTAATAATAATAACAGAGAATCTTTTTTTAATTTTAATTTTCTTATTTTTGTGCTTAAAATTCATTAGCAGTTCTGGATTTATAGAGACCGGTGAAATATTTTGAGCCACATATTCAATTAGCAAAAATAATTAAGCCTATTTGCAAAATTGAAGAATTCGTAATTGAAGAAAAGATGTATCGATTACGTTTTCGTATTACTATTATGAAAAGGATACACGAAGGATGAAACGACGATTTGAAAAATAATTGAATTTGCCCATGTGAATTGATACGATAATGGAAAATCGGCCCAAGACCATTAAGACGATTTAAGATTTAGTTTCTGTGTAAGGTGATATGAGTCGCAGTTATCAATGGAATTTGAGAGTAATAATGACGATTTATCAGAAAGAAATATGTGTTATGACGTGTCCTAATGACTTATCCTAAAACGATTTCTAGCTGAGAGGTGACTAGTGAACAAGCCATAAAAATTGTGGTTAAAGATGAGTCACGATCTTTACTTTTAGAGTCACAATCAAAAGTCAGATAAAATGGAATTTAAGAAAAAGATATACTTTGTTCTCCTTTTTTTAATGTGGAAAAACTAACGGGAATATTTGGAATAATTTCAATTTTTTGGAAAGGAATTTTGAAAATTTGTCTCGTAAAAAATCTCTGACTTTTGACAAAATGCTTATTTAAAAATCCATTAATTATCCTTATCAATAGTTAAAAAAAAAATATAAAAAATATGAAAAGCTCTGAATTCTTGGAAATAAAATCATTTTTCATATCTCGACTCGCTTATTTCCATGAGTGAATTGGTTTAATAACAATTAGTCATAAAAAGCTCGATAATCGTATCAGCAGTCTATCAGCAATTAGAGATAATTAAGGCATTGTTCTATTCAAGAATTATATCACAAAAAACAGACATTTCGATTTATTTTGACTTTTGGTTGTGACTGAACCAGAATTTTAAATTCAGAATGACCGTTAAGAAAAATGCAAGGTTCGCTGAAGCATTGCACGGAATATAAAATTTATTTTCATGAAAGCGATATTGTCATGCTGTCTTTTGTTTCTATGAAAAAATTTAAATGATTCTCATGAGCTTTTTACACGTACCTCGGTCGATGGCAAATGAACGACTCCGGTACTGCGACGTTTCTCTCTCAATTTCCTCCTGTCCCTTTGCTGCTTGCCTTTGTTTATGTGCGTTGGCCTATGTAGACAGGATACAACGCTCGAAACTCTAAAAAAACATATTCACAATAATTATTATCACTTTTAAACAATGTAAACAATTTATAATAACGTTACCAAAGATTTGGTACAAAAGTTAATGAAAAAAATTAAAAAAAAAAATAACTCACCGTCCGGTAGGTCTTTTTTCCAATTTTCTTATGACAGGTTTGTTCTGCTGATTTTCATGATCGGAGGGTAAAACAGTGGTAGAAGTTGGTTCACAAATGCCTTGAGATTCTTCAGCATCACCAGTATTTTCTACAAGGGAAAGAACAATAAATAATACCAAAAAAGCATCGACAGCGATAGGTGCGTGTTTGGTGAGTGACTCTGGCGATCTCCAAAGCTAAGCGGCCTCAGGCGAGGCCAACACTTGGTTGGGTGACTGCTTAGCCATGCACCGGCTCATGCATCAATTGCTGAGTGGGAGGCAGTTTTTCTGAGTTCCTGATGGTGCTAATCAATTGAAACTCAGTAAAAATATAGCCGCCTATGTCGGCCGGGTTTTCCACAGTTTCCCTTGGCCCTCATGCAAATGCGATACAATAGTGCATTAGGACAGAGTGGCTGTGGGCAACACTCTTGGGAGGGTTTCTCAAGACCATGGAAATTAGTAAAGTGGGGTTAAAACGATGAAACAGGCTCGCAAAAACCCGCAAGGGTATACACAGGAACAATAAAAAAAAGAAAATACGAAAAAAGCACAACACAAAGAAAAATGGATTAAATGCGATGCCATTGAATTTTATGTTGCGAGACTGCGAAAAAGGTCTTTTTATTTGTAGTTTTTTAATTTTTTTGACAAATATTATCCACAACTTTTTTTGAGTCTCAAGAATCTGTAAACCAATCTATGGGAACATTTCAACAGTGTAAGTTTATGATGTTAAGATTGCATGTTGGGATATAACAAAATTCATCTATTGTTTTTATTGCCCAAAATTTTAATCCTGATTCAAGTTACCAAAATTGGTGAAACGTTTTTTGGGTCCTTGTTAGGCAGTGGCTCACCAAACCAGTCAAAAAAATATGAGCAAATTGTAGAATAGAAACAACGATTTTTATGTTGCAACAATGCAAACTTGTATGCGCTGGAAACTTTGATAAAAAAGAAAAAGGAAATATTGATGCCTCTACTAACTTTGATAACTGATGGAAGTGACGTCACCGGCTCTAGGCGGTCCGATGCGAACCCTGGCAGTTCGGATTCTGGAGCGTCTCGAGGTGAATTCAAAGTCGTTGTCGAAGTCCTCCTGACTGACGGAGCTCGACGCCATGCCGGTTATATCGCTGATGGTAACGTTGGTAATTAGGGAAAAAGAAACGATTAGACGGTGAAACGTCTCAAAAACAAAATAGAAAAGAAAAAAAAACGAAAACAAAAAAGAAAAAAAAAAGGCGAAAAAAAGGCTTGAACTCGCAGAGGCAAAAAAATGGAAAAAATGGTTTGCGAATGAAAAAAAAAAGAAAGAAAACGAAAGAGTGTCTTACAAAAAAGATCTGGACATTTGAACAAAGGGTCTCAGAGGTGATGTCTTGCGATACGTCGAAGGTGAAGGGCCGGCGAAGTAATGTTTCGAGAACTGTGATGTCTTGCGATGAAAAAAAAAGCGCTTAGAAACATATGTTCGTTGTCACTTTTTTTAACTCGCTTCTCTTTCTCTTAACGATTGTTTTTTATTGCATTTCACCAGTTTGTAAACATCGTCTATAATTGGAACACACAGAATAAAGTGTTTTTTAACGTTTTTTTCAATGCGAGCTTAATCGTGTTGATGACAGTTATAATAATGACAATGCATTGAAGAATATGCCGAGAGTACTAAAATTTCATTTGGCGATTCCGTCGTATTGAAACAACTGTCATACCTGCGCTTTCCTCTGTTTTACTTTTGTCTCACGCACTTGTTTGATCTTTCACTTATATTTGCACGCTTTAGTCTGTCTCCTCTCTTCTTCAAGAAATCCCTCCTTTTTCACGTTTTTTTTGTTTCCAATGCGCGTTTATCCGCTGACGGCTATCAATGTTCTTGACAATGGCCAGATAGCAACGAATTCTTGACGTCCATAGGAAGGCTAGTTTCGAGGTTTGCACTTGTGTGCGTGAGGAACTACTCGCGGCGAAAGTGGGTGGGGGGGGGGTCGGCTAATAATTACCTTGCCTGGTTTGTGGCGCTGACGTGTTATTCTCATCCCGATAATATAGGAAATTAATATAGGGTTCCAGTTTTACACCGGGCAATTCGCCCGGTGTAGAACTGGAACCCTGCCATCACTGAACGGCACTTTGATTACAAAATAAAGTTACTTTATTATAATATTATCTCGAATATATTATATAATAAACTTACACAAAATTGATTAAACTACAGTCGACTCTCCCATGTGTCAACTCGACGGGACCAAGCCCGATCCCTTGTGTCAACTTCTCCTCCATCCCCATTCTTAATACTGCTGATACGGGGGGAACATCGCATGGAAAGAGGGAATGCAAAACCAGCGAGAGAATAAGGAACGTGACACAACGGAGAGTCGACTGTAAATTTTCTAAAATAATTCAGGTAATACGAACTCTAACCCTCCGTCACATGCGCTATGAGCGAAACGCCACATTTTTTACTTTTTCATTAATCAACAAAAATTGGTGAATGATAAACTTGTGACAATTTAGCTATTCCTGTATTATTATTGGTAGAAGGCAATAAAACAGAAAATTATACGATAATTTTCAATTTATATTTTATAAATATAATATTTAAGGTTAGGAGTCACACCGACTGAGCCGCCATGAGTGCGAGAGAGATAGCTGCAAATTTTGAAGCGAAAACTTTTCCACACCGTTCGTCCGATCGGAATAAAAAAGTATGAGCCCATTTTTGCCATTTTTCTGCGTAGGCTGATACTTTTTTTATTCCGATTGGACGAACGGCGTGGAAAAATTTCACTTCCGAAAATTCGAAGCGGGCGGGGTGACTGATTCATACCCTTAATACGACTAAGGGCGGGTTGTCCCAACTTCTAAGTAGCTTACATTGACTTGCAGACCTTTAACTGCCAGATAGGCTTACCTAGAGCAACGAATTCAGACGTACATAGAAGAACAGTCCATAAGGATTTTGTGTGCCGACTTTATTGAGGACATGCCCCCAGTGTTAGTTCTCGAATAGTGGCGCTGACGGCAGCGTATCATTCTCGCTCTCGTTTTCTCCCGTAGGTTTATATGCTGGGGACATCGTGGCGTCCTTTTCGCTCTTATGGCTATTATACTCTGGGGGCACATGCGGTCGGTCGGGCGCTCTCGCGCTCGCTGGGGACACGCTCGTTCTCTCTTCCACCTTGTTCGTTCTAGTAGGGGAGCCCAATAGGGGATTTCGGGATTTACTCGAGCGCGTCAGATTAATATAAGGGGGAATACCTTGCACCCTGTTGAGTACCCCCACCTCATATAAGACCTTTATGCAGGGCCGCGCGTCAAGGGCAGCTGATCAGAATAGTAAAAAAAAATTGATCATTAGAAATACTCGAGCGTGTCAGATTAAGGTATGGTGGGTTAATTACATACTGACATGTGTACATTTCAATAATCTGACGATTTAAGCGTGACGTAAACGAGTGGGAGGGTTACAAACTTGCAAAAAAAAACGTCACTTGGACATTCTCGAGCGCGGTTGATTTTTTTTTTAATTTGAAGGAAATAATTCTAGGATATCGGGAAAAATATAATCTGCCGTTTTCCACAAGCCGAAGGAACGAAAATCGTTAATAACGTTGAGTGCGTGCAGACGGTGCAGACGCGGTAAAGTATGTATCCCCCACTCCACGCCTGTCTTTCCCTTTCGCTCTTTCCCTATCTCTCACTCTCTCGCACCGTCCCGACGCTACTTTCCGTTACTCCGACGCCCGGCGACGCCATCACAGCTGTTCACGAACGCTCTCATAGCACAACGCTTTGGCTTGTTACACTCAATTTTGACAAAAGTTTTGTGAATTCGCGCGATTAAAAATGAGTGAGAATGTTGTGAAATGTGTATTTTGTGGTGAAAAGACATCCGATAAAACTAAAAAATTTACATTGGTTACTTTAAAAAAATGCTTGAGGATTTTGGATTATCGTCGGAGCAAACCGGCTCTCAGAAAATCGCGAACAACGTACGACAGTGTTGAACTTTCCGCTGAAACATCGCTTAATGAAGAATATCACGGGCAGTGTTACAAGCTGTTCACTGCGATTAAAATACCCGCTGATTTTCAAAATGAGGAACAGCAAAGTGAAGCAGAATGTGATACTGCACCGGCAGTTTCTGGAGAGAGCTCCAAATCGTGTTTTCCCGTTACTTCCACGGCAACTCAAGCTGCTGGTACATCGACAGATGAGTAAGTGCTAATAATATTGCATATAATATATAATATATTAAATATTATAAAGAAAGTTTTTTTTATTGAAAGCATTTGATATTTATCTGTGGAATAGAAAATTTGAACATAATAAAATTACATTTTTAATGTTATTTAATAATTAAAATATGTGTTTACATATTTTACATAAAAATAACGATGTTGAAATTTTCATCGTTGGAACGCAACGAAATTCTGTTTTTTCCCTTATCAGAGCTCGTCTTTCTTTTCCACAGATTGATCAAGACAGTAAAACGATCCTTTTCGCGATTGAAAAATTAAATTGACACGAAAATTAATCTTGATTGAAAAAATTAAAAAAACAATCAACTGTCGAAATATTTTTCGTTGGACCGCAACGCTATAAACTTCAACGTCGTTTTTTCAGTCGTCTTAATTTTTCTCGCTGATTTTGTTTTTGATTTTGAATAAAAGATCGTTCAATTATCGTAGGCCACGGCGCCCACAATTTTTTTACTCTGCCATGAAAAACGAAGGAGATTCGTTGCATTCCAACGATGCAAACGTCAACATCATTTCAATTATCAGGTTTCTTATTGGAAAATTATTTTCAGAGCGGAAGTATCAAGCAACTTCGAGCGAGACTTCGAGGATTTACATAATGAATATCGCACCGATGAGCCGGCTAGTAGTGAGGATTTGCCGCTACAAAAATGTTTCATTTGCGAAAGAACGAGGAAACGACACAATGCCCGTGAAGTTCCATTGGCCATCAATCGAGCTCGAACCATCGAAATGTTAAAAAGCGCTGCCACAGAATATAACGACGTAAAAATGTTGGAAAAAATATCTTCGTTCCCGGTCGAATCGAATATTCTTTATCACAAATGTTGTAAAGATCAGTACTTGCGAGACATTTCAAGAGAAGAAGAGAGCGAATTTTTTAAGAAGAGGAATGCAACAAACACTGCTTACACCATGCTGTGCGAAATTTTGGAAGAACAGGTGGTCAAAAACAACGAGTGCCTGTTCTTCGATCATGTTAAGACCGAATATAAAAAATTACTAGCAGAACAGTGCGATTTATTATCGGATTGTGTAAGCAGTACTTCATTCTCAGATCGTCACTTGGAAAGGAAATTGATGGACACTTTTGACCGGAGGATAAAGATTATTTTTGCTGAAAAGAAAAAGTTTCTTGCTCCATTTTAAAAGATGAATCTTTTAACGTCATACAATCTTTCATCTGCCACTTGTATGGCTTAAAAAAAATAGCTGATGTCAACCAGGCGAGAATTGAAATATTCAATAAGACATACAAAGTGTCAGACACATCACAGCCCTTCTCGTTGAACGTACGTAATTACGATGTCTGTTGCTTGCCACCATGCCGATCGGAGTTGGTGCAGCACGTATTACGGACAAGATACATTGCGTGCTTGTGGAGTAATGCGCACAAAGCAAACATCATCGACATGTCTCCAACAGCTAACGGATGGACAGATGTGAATGGAAAGTTGGAGATGACTTGGTTTGTTGGAGATCAATTGCCAAAAGCATACGAAGACGTGGTCATAACACCTGATATTCTTGGGGATACTCCAGAATCAGGTATATTTTTAATAAATCTATATTTTGATAACATGCTTTACATGAAAAAAAGTAATATTCTCAAGTATTATGACGATTTCTTGTTACAGATATGCAGGCTGAAGATGTCATTGATGACCAAATCGAGCCAGAGGAAGAAGATGATTCGACAGATGAAGATGAAGATTAAAAAAAAAAAAACAATCATCAAAAAATTTGCATCTTATGTAAAGATTCGAATCTCAATATATATTCTAATTGAAAAAATAGATTTATTTTTATTTGCATGCTATTTTTCGTACGTTTTAGGTAACAAAATGCAGAAATTACAAAAAAAAAAAATCATTCATATATATTTTTTTTCAAGTCGTTAGATTAAGAAAACCCCTCTAGATAATCGTCAGATTATTGGTCATCAGATCTGGGGCATCAAGATGAACCGTCCATATCTTAATCTGACGCGCTCGAGAAAATCAAAATGGCGATTTTTTTTGCAATTTTGAAAAGCTCCCGTAAGCTTGCGTCACCTCCAAATCGTCAGTCTTTTAAATGTGAGCATCTTTCGGGGTCACTTAACATCCCCTCTAAAAATCTGACGCGCTCGAGTGAATTTTTTTTTCTCATTTTGTACCCCCCCCCCCCCCCGTACGGCCACCCCCACTATGCAAACCGGCAGATTATCATACCTCCATTATCAGAGAGACGTGGGGCATACGCCCTATCATTATCTGACGCGCTCGAATATGTCTATGTGACTGTTTTTTTTTACATCTTTGACCCCCCGTAGACGCTCTCCCTACCGGTGAACGGGTAAACATCATATGACTTTTTTTTCTTTTTATCATGTAATCTCTCAAATCTAATAGATCTCCACGACGCTCGAGTAAATCCCCATTTAGCATCGTGGGCTCCCCTACTATTCGCTAGCCCTCCCTCTTTGTTTCTCTAGTGCATGATTCTTTAAGACCTTTCTTCTCTTGCCGCGAATATCAATAGTGATAGTTTATTGTATGTAAGACAGCCGGGCCATTTAATTTTTTAATTTTTAAATAAATCTTCAAAATGCCAACTAATACTTTATGTGTCTACGACGGATGCACGAACTCTAAGCGAAAGCACCGGGACTTAACATTTCATCGTTTTCCTAAACATGATAATCAGTACGTCTTTGTTTTTCATGGAAATTATGAAATATTGTGTGAACGGTGGATTATGGGATGAAAAATTGAGCAGGATTTTTTCAAAATCGTTTGGAAAAGCTTCAAAATAATGTTACATCGCCTTTTTTACAATAATACATTCTTATATATTACGTAAATAATTATTAATTCCACGGATGTTGGTTATTGCAGAGATAACCAATATTCTATGATAGTATAATAAGTACGGATGATTCGAATCGATTTCTAAGGCTGAGAATTGAAATAAATTATTATTCTGTGTTTTCGGTAGAAAAATTATTCTAATGCTGAAAAAGTTTTCGATTAATAATCCTTAAATATTAAGCCCCCTCAAAACTGAAATAATACGTGTCGTATATCAATGATAGAAGGCTCGTATAACAGGAGCATCGGCGGTGGACGACGCTGCGAGAGTCGGGGGACAATTCTCCCTTCTACACGATTTTTTTTTTTTTATCAAATAAGTACTGAAACTTGTTTTGATTTCATTTTGTCGGTGAACAACACTAATCTATTTGATTGACGGCAATATGAAGGGGAGAAACTCAGTTAAATTTTGGTTATTTCAATTTTCTATTGATCTTTTTTGAACCCAGTATTTTATTTTGGAAGCAACAATTTTTCGCCCTTTTCGCTTTTGGCCCCCTTTCCTCTCATCGAACCAGATAGGGTAAGGGAAAAATTTCGAAAAAAACGTACCAAATTTTATTTTAGAAACGTGCCCGAACAAATTTCGATCAAAAATATTCCTCAAGAAAATTGAACGCGTTATTTCATTACATACGACCGAATTTGCCGAACCGAAATTGCAATTTTTTAATCAGCACGTTTTAATCTGACATTTTTTACTACAAGAACTTTTCTTCAAATACTCACATAGTTTTTCGATTACTTTTATAACTTTTTCGTACCCCTTATATCGGTTTATGATTTATCAACGAGACTCATTGATCTTAAATTCCATGAAATTCGATTGGAGTTGCATGAGAGCTTTGTTCCAGGTTTGTGATCTAATAAGCGAATGAAATCTCAACGTTCTTCACCCCTTCACTAACGAAACTCTTTTTACCCTAGTATTTTATTTCATTCCACGACTTAAAAAGTTAGGCATGGAAGTCTTTTTTTCATTAAATGTAAGGAATTTTGAGAATGAATTTTTCTTCGTCAATTTTTATTCATGTCTACCATTTTCACATGGTGCTTTCTCATTTTGATCAGAAGATTCGCATAGGAAAAGATTAATTTTACGTGAAAAGTGAGCGGTTGGCGGCACGTAAAAATAATATTTACCTATGCTTTAGAAATTTGCTACGCAACAATTGCACTCATTGACTAGCTTACTGTACAGTGTTTAAGACGTGCATAATGTTTTTGAATTTTCGACACCATCCTTATTTCATGGTACTAATAATTCTTTTTGTATCGACTTTCTCTCATTTTTTGCTTCTACTGTGTTTTACATATTTGTGAATATTTTCAACCTTATTCCACACGACCTGCACTTATTACATTTTTCCCACGCACCCAACGGTCGCATGATATGGATCACTAGATCCGGAAATCCCGCTTTGGAACAGAAAACACCCGCTCAAATGGAAAATATAAGGATGTGTTGCCAACATTTTTTAGAAGAAGATTTCGTCTGTGGTTAAACCGGTAAACGGTTTTTACGTCCCGATGCACTGCCTATTGATGTGTCTAGAACGGATTCATCAGTGTCCAATAATGCACTCGCATGTCTCGCGATCGCGTTAGCAGCACCTGCGTTAGCAACATCCGCGATAACAACCACCGCGATAACCACAATCGCGATGACAACATCCACGGTATCAACATCCGTAAACACGATAGGCGCAAGTAGTTTCGACATTCTGGAAAACCGAAACCTTCCAGTTGTATCTCGACGGAAGAAAATTAGAAAACCTACCCCCAATGAAGTGTAGCTTAAGCGATTGGTGGGTGCCTTACGCGCTGAAGGAAAGAAAAAAAATAAAAAAATCAAAATATTAGAAGCACAATTAGAAAAAAATGCAAACGCCTTAGCATTCGCTAAAGCCGCGTACGATCTACACGACGATCAACTCACTTTTTTTAAAATGCAAATAAATTACATTAAAAAACGACAGTGGAACAGTGATGAGAAGCATTATGCTTTATCATTGTATTATAAATCATCACGTGCATACAATCATTTGAGGAATAACAAGCATATGGCTTTACCTTGCGTTTCATTGATTCGGTCGTGGGTGAATGATTTGAACTTAGCCCCGGGAATAGAGTCGAGTATTATTTCAAAACTTGCGACGAAAGTCGAGATGGACGAAGACGAACGACAATGCGTTCTCATGTGGGATGAAATGTCAATAATGCGTCTTCTCGAATATAACCCGAAAGCCGATTTGGTCGAAGGCTTTCAAACTTCGGCGAACTCGGTCGAACAGACGAGTGTGCGAATTATGCACTTGTATTCATGTTGGTCGGTCTCAAACATGCTTGAAAACAACTAATCGCATATGTTCTCTCACATGGGAACGTACGATACTCTGACTTGACACAACTATTACTGAAAGTATTAGATTCATTACATTCAATTGCACTTAGAGTTCGCTATATAGTTTGCAATATGGGATCCAGCAATCGCTCAGCGATAAGTTCACTGGGGATTACGAAAGAAACACTGTTTATCGAACGAAACGGCGGGAAAATTTATTTTGGTTTTGATCCTTCTCATTTAATGAAATGCACTCGAAACAATTTGATGAAGTACGACATTTTGGATAACGGTCAAATGGTCTCCTGGGGCGTGCTTTGCGAGTTCCAAAACGTCGAGAGCACTCAGGCATATAGAGCGGCTCCGAAACTTACTGATCAGCACATCAATTCTAACAATTTTCAAAAAATGAAGGTCAGTCTCGCGACATAGGTCTTCAGCCACTCCGTTTCTACCGCGATAAACACGGGTAAAATGACTGGTGCATTGAAGCATCCCGCTTGCACTTCAACCGCGAACTTCGTTAAAAAAGTGAATGACATGTTTGATTGCCTTAATAGTCGTTCATCGTTCGATCCGAATCCACTACGCCGTGCATTATCCGAAAAGCAGCCACAAGTGGAAGAATTCCTTAAGAATTGCCTTCCATGGATTGAAAAGTGGACTATTTCCAGTAAACCGAAAAACCCGTCAGGTTTCGAAGGCTTTCAGCTAACCATTAGCGGCATTCTGCAACTCTGGGAGGACATGAAATCCGAAGGGACTTTTTATTTGATCACGTTGCGTTTGAATCAAAACTCCATTGAAAACTTGTTCGGGGTAGTTCGGAGTCACGGAAAACATTGCGATAATCCATCATCACCGGCTTTTCGTCGAAATTTGCAATATAATATGGTAGCTCACCTCATGAGACCACAGGCAGGGGCAAATTGCGAACCTGACGACGAGGCAGCCGCGCTTCTAGCAGTCGAACTGAAAGCAACGAGTCCGATTCCCAAGGTTGATAGAACGCATGATATTGATGGTGATATTGATGCTTCGTTCGATGATTGGTCATATGTCGCGACAAGGTTAGCGAACCGGCAGATCACGAGGAAGATAAAACTCTTAAGGTAGATGACGAGCACATCTCATTTGATGTTCTTGAAGAGTGTTCAATGAAGTATGTAGCTGGTTATCTAGCTCACAAGTGTTTTGTTCAATTTGGTTGCGAATCTTGTGAGTTAAGTTTAACGCGAGCAGAACAGTTTAACGTGAGCAAACCAATGATCTGTTGATCTTTTGGAGAGCTTTCAAAAACCGCGAAAGCCATAAACTCGGTTCGTTGCGAGTTCCGACAGATAACTTCCTCAAATTCATTATAACGTCATACAGAGTCTTTGTAGTCAAGTTCTCAAAAATTTTGCACTGGAAAGGTATTTCGGAAGTTCTCGTGAACTGTATCAGCAATGCCGTGGTTCAGAATCATGTCGACTTTTGGCCAATTGATAATGAATGCGCATCGCACCGCCAATATATAATCAAGCTGTTCGTTCGCATGCATCTTTTCAATCATTAGAAGTGGAAATCCTGGGATATGCGAGACGCAACAAATCGTAAACGAGTACAAACTAGCGGAAAACCATCCAAAAAATTACGCAAAGTCTCTCATCAATGAGTGGTGCATCTGTGTAGAGTCGATCAACCTTTTGTTTTTCCCCTGATGTTTCCATAAAAGTTGTTTCCGAAATTGCATGTCCATTTGTATAACTTTTTAGCTTTCTGTTCCTTTTAAATGGGTACTCTTTAATAATTTTAATTTTTTCTACTAATTTAACGAAACCTAAGGATTGATCTCTCCACATATTAATTTATGTGTTCGTGCATATGAAAGAGAGGATTTGGAATCATTTTAAATACTTTGGAAGTGACGAGCCAGAGGGTCCTAATCTCTATAATTACATATGCACGCTCATATAAAATAAACATATTCTAGTCATCATGGAGTGCTTTAAAGGCTTTCGTTACAGAAAGTTTTCTCGAATGTTCAACGAAAGTTTCATTTAAAGACTTGTTTTAGCTGGTAAAAGAGTTTTATTTAGTCATAGACTTTATTGAAAATTTCGAATCAGTTTGATTAAAAAAAATTTCGGTAATTATGCAGTTTGAAGGCTTTTTCGAAAAACTAATTTTGAAGACTGAAGAATTTCGCCTCTACTGATAATGAATTCGTAGAATTGTGTGTGTGTGTGTGTGTGTGTGTGTGTGTGTGTGTGTGTGTGTGTGTGTGTGTGTGTGTCCACTTGTCCTGATGTGAGCTTCTAAATATTCGAATATACCCTATTTCATTACATTTTTCCAATAACTTCAAAACCCCATAACTTATGCTTTTTATGGGAAATGTCAGCCTCCCCCGACGAAATTTCGTTAATGGTGTCTAACCGAAGCACTTCATGCAAAAAAAAATAATCTTGCATCGTTTTTCGGAAAAGCCCTCAAACTGCATAATTACCAAAATTTCGTTCGAAGGTTGATATGAAAGTTTTATTTTTGTTTTTTTATCAGAACTTTATTGTTTTATTATTATTTTTTCTGTGAGCTAGGTTTATACCCTTATGCAGACTATTGTGCTCAGATTTCTCTTTTGACTTTCACATTTTGTTATAAAAGTAAGATTGATGAATCAAAAAAGATTACTTTTAAACATTCATTGGATTTCGCTGCTTGTAGTCGGTATTAAGCATATTAACTTGGATCTTGGTACGCTTTCGATAGCGAACATGAAAATCATTCATTAAGGGGTGGTTCTACTGTGACTTGTATTGTTTAAAAAGGCCCATTGCCAAAAATTCATTCCGGAAAAAAGGATAAATTCATTTTTTTTGTTTTTTCTTAATCTTAACAAAAGCACGTGTTTATTTCGTTTGATCAGTTGGATAACCCCTTAATTTCACATCCAATCTCCAATCAAACCGTTCCTTTCCTATAAATCCTCCCCCTCCTGATGGAAGAAACCCACCACCTCCCCGTGGTTTCCATTGGATAATTTCAGCTCGCGCATGTCTTTTTCTTTTTTTTCACGCAATAGCTGAAACTGATTTTCGATCTATTGAATTGACTTTTTTGCACAAATACACGTGAACTTAAATTAACTAAGAGTGGGCTCATTAACTATTCTTATGCTTGTATGATGTTTAATTTATATGTTTATGGCAACTTAATTATTTAAACATACACTACCGTCGGAAAGGGTTTCCGCGCTCTTTTTCATAGTATTCCGCCAGCCAAATAGATAAATGATTTTAGCAAACAGCATTTCGAACGAGAGGAATCTCGCTTCATTTTGTTTTCTTGGAAAATTGTAGTGATTTTTATTACGACTACGACGATATTTTAACAATGACCGTTCTCCGTTTTTCTTTCTCCCATTTCCAGATAGACCCCGTTTCCTGAAGGAATTTTTTTTTCAAATCTTTTCGACCAGATCTCGAAAGGAAAAATGTCAAGCTTTAATTCGTTTCTTTTTTCATTCAGCACGATTTTTTCAGAAAATGTTATTTCTATTTTGGTAAAAAAAAGACAAAATTTAGAAATACGAAAACTATTACGTTAAAATAGAAATTCCAAAGGAGTGAAAACGTGCGTTGGTCCAGTCTCTAGATTGTTTATTCGGATTTCTTTTTTCATCAATTTCAGTCGAACCCAAAAGGACATCAATTTCCATTATTAGCAAACTATGGATTTAATAACAAGAGGTCAGAGTACGAATAGTTTTATTTCTCCCAAAAGCTCTCAAAATTGAAATATCAAAGTTCTTTTCGTTGTAATATTTCAACTCAACCTCAAGTTCAAAATAAACATCGCCGAACAAAGAATGAATAGATAAAAAAATTTATTCGAGACGTTTTAAATGAAGAAATAAATCTTTTTTATATTTTTCCATTTTCTGAGACTAAAATCGATGGAAGAAAAAATTCGAATGAAAAATCTAGGGACTCGACCAATCACAGACGCAGCTTATCACTCCATAGAATTTTCTTTCTCAACGTGATAGTTATCGTGTTACGCAGGAATTTCTATTTTTTAATTTTTTCTTTTTCTAACACAAGCTTGAGCTTCCCTTAAAGATCTCAACGAAAAGATATAAGGAAAAAAATTTCTCCTGAAAATGCGATCCATCTGTACGAGAAAAAAATACGAAAAACAGTCATTGCCAAAATAATATGAGTCGTAAAAAAAATCGCAAAAATGTTTCCAAAAAAGCAGAATGAAGCAGGATTCCTCTCCTTCAAAATTTCGTTTACTAAATTCTTTTATCTATACGGCCGGTAAAATAGCATAAAAAAAGAGCACAGAATTATTTTATCGGTTGTATAGAACGTCCAGGGTTCTGTGGATTAATAAGAGGTTTTTTTCGAGCAAAGTTCCACTAAATGGCACAAGATTCAATTTTTCCCATTTCATATAAAGAACATTTCATATTCAAATTCATATCTTAATGTTCAATTTAATAAATTTTATATCCTAATTTTTATATTCAAATTATTGTTTAAAACCAATTATTAAATCACAACAATTGATTTCATTCAATTACTGCTGAACGAAGAAAAAAAATTGTTAACGAGTAGGATTCGATCGCTCGACGCAAGCCACTCAGCTCAAGCGTCTTTTCGCTCCGCAACGTCTGAGAAAGAGATAGTTGCCTCATCCCCCCGCCACCATAACAGCTGTTCGCTCGTTGCGCCGCCGTTTGCGTCGCAGAATACTTGTCTTCAGGCCGCCCATAAGAACCGGCCTTCTATGTACGTCTGAATTCGTTGCCTAGAGGTTCGAACAACCCGTCCTGAGTGCAAGAAATGCGGCGTTTCCCTGCTAGCGCGTGTAGAGTCGTACATAAGATTTTACGTTCGACGTTGCCAATCTCCTACTGAGCACTTGAGCACCAACGCCGCGCGCATGCTCGTAAGAACGATATGGCAACACTGTAAGGCTCAAAAGCGTTGTGGCAATTCCCCGCGACGCGTATAGCAACGTTTGAAATTGTAGCGCGTATGAAGGAGGATTAAATAAGGGAAGTCAAATAAGTTCAAAAGAAGCAATTGAACACACAAGGTACAGATTGATTTCACACGAACAGATGGTCGTATTAAACATTTGTATTTCTTTTTCTCGCAAAAAATTTGCTAATAGTAAAAAAAAAGATAATTTTCAATTAAAGGAGAAATTAAATATTAAGAAATAATCAATTATTTTTATAAGCCCATGACAAAAAGTTTGTAAGTAATCGTTTATATTAATGAAGCATTTCTATTAATCGTAATATTCATTTTTTTATATTAATTTATATTAATAACAGATTGATTACGATTAATTAACTAATTCATTTTGATTGAGCTCTGTCTTACATCCATAGTGTTTAAATATTTGCATAGCCAATCCATCAGATATGAAGATTTTGCGTTAAATAAATAGAAAATCTCAATCGACAATAGGATATATTCAAATTTACATAAAGTAAAAAGAAAATTTCATGATTTCTCAAATATTACTTATCCTTCAGATTTGTAACAGTTCTATTTTTTAGCATCGTTATATTTTGCAATTGATTTCAAGAAATTTGTTGTTATTGAAACGAAGATCTATTTTTTTTATTAGCACCAAAAAATTACCAATTACTGAAAAATTTACAGTTAACATTATTAGACCATTTGTGGTTCTCTCAAGCCCGAATGGAAATAAAAAGATATTGCTGTAATTTCAAATGAATTTACTCAACAATCCGAATGACATTTAATAATCGTGCGCGATTTTAAAATGAAAATAAAATGAATTTTGTACAAAGAAAAAACAGGCTCGAAATTTTATTCAAAATTAATCTCGTATATCTCCTTACCTTTTTTTCGTTATTCATTTTCATGGTACATATTTTTTTTTTTCACGAAGATGGTGGGTTTTCAATAACAATATCACCAAATAACGTTGTTTATTGTATTATTATTATTTTCATTTGTTTTCATATTCAAGGTATTTCGAATTGGTTTTACAAGCGATGCTATAATTTAATTATAATTAATAATAAAAAGCGAAGGGAATCAAATCAGACGTTTACACCTCTTTCACATTGTCGCAACTTTTTTTTTTCTTCGCACACCGTTGATTGATTATTTCGCATTCATCTTCATTATTCGTTTTTTTTTCTTATTTGTTTCATTTTTTCTTCTTTTAAATAATTTGTACTTCTCTTGGCGCGAACCCGCGTCTCGCTTTTTTTTCTCTCTCTCTCTCTCTCCTTTATTTTCTGTCACTTTTGGTTTCTTTGAAACCAAAAACCGCACATAGCAAACCAATCCAATTATCGCAAACCAACGCCAACTTTTTCTTTCCTCTTATTTTCTTTTTTATTTTTATTTCTTTTTATTTTCGCGAGGCTCAACTACATTTCATTGTTTTTGTTTTTTTTGTTTTACGTTTTGTAAACTTTTTCACGACGATAATGCTACTCGGGAACGATGCCACCTGTTTCACAGTTTTTATTTTTTCCTTCAGATCGACGTTAATGATATAGGCCCAGAAACATCAACGAGAGACCCATTACAATTATATAAACAGAAATAAAAAAAAAAATCACCTCAATAAAATCCATTAAAAATTCATTATTTTCATTTTAAATTTAATTGGGAAGAAATTAATTGAAGAAAAAAAAATTACAGAAGCGAATCAGATCTCCCGATTGACTAGCGTTCGATGTGCCTGGGTTGTATTGAAATAATAACAAGAAACAAAAAAAACAACAAAACCACAAATCCACGATTTAAAAAGAAAGAAAAGGGAGGAAAAAATCGACGCACTCTTGTGGCCCAGGTCGCATCGTTTACGGTGAATAATACAAAATAATTATTATGTATAATATATACATATATATATGTTTTTTTCTAGCGCTTATAACAAATCTGTATTGTAAATATTGAATTCATAATTAATGATAATCATTACCGATCGTAATTACACACCACTTTCTATGTCGCTCATTTCATTTGTTTTTTATTTTTCGTCTCATTTTTGTTTTTCTTTATTTTTCATTAATAATTACTGGAAATATACAAAATGTGTAGAAAAAGGAAAGTAAAATAATCTATTATATTATTTTCTCGTATTTGTTTTGTTTTCTTTTTTTCTTGTTTTTTGCTTCCTTTATTGTTTTTTTTCCTTAATATACAATAAACGTATCGTAGTGTAGTAATCTATACACGTGAGTTTATCGCATGTCCCAAGGAGTGATAGAATGATTTTTTCTTCTTCTTCTTGTTTGTTTGTTTCATGTTTAATTACATAATAGGCTTATAATTTGCGATTATCTCTCAACAGCACGTAGAAAACACCATGAAAATTCAACCGCTCATCGAGTGTTTCATCATGAAGTCCTCATACACTCTTAAGCAAACATTCCGAGAAAAATTTAAAACCCGGCTTTACCAAATGATCTTCATTGATAATTCATAAACCCGCTCAACATACACACGTACACATGCATACGAATTCCTTTTAGGATCTTGGAACATCAATCGTTTCCAGATTTGTTTTCATTCTTTCTTTTTGTTATTATTTGTTGCTTGTTCTTTTTTCGTTTATGCTATGAAAAATGCATATAATGGTATAACAATAAATCAATATGTAAATGGTATGGAGACTTTTATCTATTTCTCTCTCTCTCTCTCTCTCTCTCTCTCTCTCTTTCGCACCCTGTTCTTGTTTTTCTCTCGTTCTCGATCGCCTTAAATCCTTTTGCATCAAGGGCCAATTCTCCAGTCGTAATTTTGGGTCCAGGCACTGAATAATTTTATGCAGTTTAGTTTTTTTCATACATTTTTGATAGAGATAAAAAAAAATAAAAATTGAGTTGTCTCCAAAATAAGTAAAAAATCAAGTTTGTTTTTTATGACACAGTCCGTTTTTTATGGTGTTTTGAATGTTTTTTAAATCGTGCAAGAAGCCCAATGGAACTCGACAATTTTCGAATTGTGTATGTGTTTGAAGAATAATTCATTAATCGAATATTTTACTCGTGAGTTCGATAATTAATCGAGACAAATGAATAAAATATCGTTGAGTTCTTCGTCCTTCATTTCACTCGTGTCCTCTTAACAAATTCACAAATACACAAATTCGATCGTACGATTTTTCTCTTCGTTCCTTATCGTTTTCACCGTCCACGTCTTTTAGTTCTCCCATGCTCATAGTTTCGGAAGACATTAAAGCTCCGGGGCAAATAATGATCGTATCGATTTCATCAACGATTCATCATCGTCGATCAATCCTCAAATGACTTGCAGCCGAGCTTTCGTGAGGAAGAACTTGCGTTTATTTTTCGTTCATTCTTCTCTTGAAAATTGTTATTTTTATATCGTTCGTTAATCAAAGAATCGATACGATCAGCGTGGAGCAGGAAAATCGAACAATTCGCTCGAGACCAACGAGAGATTAACTAATTCTTGACTACTTACGAATTAAAAAAAGGGCCGAATAAAATTCATGCCACATTCTAAATCTCTGATTCATCAATTTATCTCAAGGATTTTATACCTTCTGTTTTCATTTTATTTATTTTATTTTATTTTTTTTCATTTTTTTATTCTCATCACTAATTCCCGTGCTTAAACTTTGTCTCGATTCGTTCGACTTTCCCACTAATTCCTGGGCGATTTACTTGAGAAAAATAAAAGCTTTTCTGCTTCCTTACTCTCTCTTTCTCTCTCTCTCTCTTCACTATCACTACAAGAGACTATGTTATCATTATTCTTATTGTTATTAATATTATATCGTTTGCTCCTGGTGATTTCTTTTCCTTTCCTTTCTTTTTATTTATTCATAATTCTCCGAGGGTTTGAAAACAGAGATTAGCCAAGAAATTCGCCCCAAGAGTGGGATGTATTTTTCAATTTTTTCAAACTTTACATACCATCTAAATTATAATGAAACAATTCGTTACGAGCAAAGAAAACGAAGGGAAAAAAGGTGACACACCGATAATCGTAAGTTGAACGTATAATACATATTATATGCATATTTATAATCGTAAGAAATACAATAATTAAGTTATATAAATATCATCACAGAGAATTATGTTTTTTTTTACTTGCTCTATTCTCAAAAACTTTGAGTGGACTTTGCGTTTCTTTAATTGATGCAAACATAATTTCTTTTCTTTTTTCAATTTAAGAATGTTTTATTTCTTTTTTTTCTAAACAAAAGTAAGGTTCGCAAAGCGCTCTCACCCTCATCGCTCAATCATCTTTTCTTATCGCCTTTCTGGCGTTCTCGAAATTTTACGCTCAGCGCAAAGTCCAATGGCCTTTATTTTATTTTATTCTTTTTTGGTTATTTTGTTTAAACAATTTTATTCCCAAATATTACCGAAAGAACGTGAAGTTAGAAATGGTTTTTTTTGTTTTCTTTACCTTAAATTTTCGTTTTGAATATTATTTTTATCGAGCGTGCGATGTGATGATGATTCGAAAAAACGACGACGACAACAATTTTTATTAAAAAATCACGCGAATCGAGAAAAATACTCGCAATCACACATTTTCCCATCAATTTTAACACTATTATCTTTTACTCTCTCAGCACTTCGACTCGGAGCTTTTTTCTTTTTGTTCTCTTTACGTTATTTAATAGGACACACGTGCTTTTTCATTTTTTTTATTCATTTTTCTTATACCCTAAAAACGTCACTCGCATAGAAAACGGCTTATGAGCTTCGATTTTATTATTTATATCTCATATATACGTTTTATTAGAAAATTCACGATTTGACACTACGTGTCATCGCGTTTTTTTCTCTCCTAGTCTGCCTCTCGTTTCTTTTAAAAATGCTTTTTCCTCTCGCACTCTCTCGTTCTCTCATTACTCGTTCGATAAAACATTGTTTTTTCTTCGAATTATATCAACGAATAAATTGACGATGTTGTGAGAAAAGTATTTTTAAACGAAAAAGCACGAAGTAAACATTAAGGGAAAGCCCTTAAAAATTTCTCACAATCTCGACAACTTTTCCTCTCAATTTTTCTCCCCCTTGTATTTTTTTTCTTCATTTTTTTCGTTTTTTAATACACACATTTACATTCATCGTGTTTCAAATGGCAGTCTGTTCTTCTGTGTTTGTGGCGGTTCTGCATTTGTTTTTTTTTTTTTTTTTTAATAATTTCTTTACTCAACGATGCAAACGCGAGTCGTTTTAAGGAACTTTTTTTAAACAATAAATTTTTATTAATAATCGCGTGCGTTTGAGCTCTCGAAACAAAACTTCTTCGACATATTTTGTTGTGGTTTTTTTTTTTTCATTTACCAGGAAAAATTTTTTGTTGTAAACTCGTTTAAAAAAAAAACCTTTGCTTTTCGTCTAATGCGATTATTTAGAATTCTCCTATAATTCGGTGATTCTAGATAATTTATTTAAAAAATGAATGAATTTTAGTTAAAAGTCTATCGCGCCCAAATAGTTTCGAAAAGAAAAAAAAATGCTAAATTTATATACTACGGAATATCTACTAAGTCAGATTTTTACTTTTTGTTTTTGGGGGCACACTCGATAATGGACGTAAATTCAGGGAACTAATTTATATGTTAAATTAATTGAGATGACGAGGTGCGGTCTCGGCCGAGCGTGAACAAAGTTGGATGCCAAAGACCGATAAACGATAAAGGAGGCAATGTAATATAAAACGAGAAAGACTTTCTGGGTACTATGAGTTAATAATCGTTATCCATATCCGCAATTAGCAAGACATTTTGTTGTTTTTTTTTCATTTTTGGAAAATACTGCCAGTACAGTTGTCTCTAAAAAGGTTCGAATTTTGTAAAATTCATTCCACATTCCAATACGATTTCAATCATTTAAATAAAAGGGAGTAATTATGTCGATATTTTGTAGTTATTATTACCTAATGTAATTTTTAGTTAATTAAATATTAATTCAATCAAGACTCGATCGTGATAAGTAAAATTTTTATTTTACAATATCAGACTATAGATTCATTGGTGCTAAATGAATTATTCTTTCTTCTTCATTTATTTCGGGTGTGGATTATGACTAAAATTACGAGAATAGCCGGTACGATAAAATTTGAATTTTTTCCTATTTGAATAATATCTCGATTAATCGTAAATAATGTTTTGTTTTGTTTTTTTTTATTTGTTTTCAGTCCTTTAGAAATTAGAGAAAATGTTTATTTCAGGAATTGCATTGCGTTTACTTTGCAAAAAATCTTTCTCACTGCTTAATTACATTAGAATTTACATATATACGTACTAAATGTATATAACGTGCTATTTTCCCCTTTCTCACATGCCTCAAATGTTCTTACACGCCCTGGGCCTTATAAACGCTACTCAGTTCTGTTACCGATCCGTATGCCGGAACTTGCCTTTTCCTATAACATTTTCTTACTTCTTTACCACAATTTCTAATCTTGTATTTCGTTTGTTTCTTTTTTCAATTTCGTTTCTCATTTCAGACACGTGGTTTTTTGTTCTCACCATTTGTTTCATTCCTAGCTCAATCTCTCTTTCAATTTTTCAATTACATTCGCTAACTTTTGTTCTAAAATTGTTCACTTACAGCTACAAACGGTTTTAGTGTTATTTTCATTAATTTTCTTATTATAACGAGGACTGAGCGCAAAGTGACATTTGAATTCTCACTCTCTCTCTCTCTCTCTCTCTTCCTCTCTGTGATTAACGAATTCGGAAGTTTCGACAATTGGCTTTATTGTTTATTTGTTCTTTTGTTATTCTAGTGACAAAAATCATTTTCGAAAAAAGAAAAAATGTTGTTTCCACATTGATTTTTTTGTATGTTTTATTATTAACAAATATTGCTCATTCGTCAGGAGTTTATTGGAAAAAATCAAAGGTTTACAAATGCCCTTGTCATTTTTTGTTGTGTGTTTCGTATTTTTTTTTTCGCTCTTTCAGCTGTTACCTTATCGTCGACTTACGATTACGCACTTAATTTGTTATTTTGTGGTACAGTTGTTCCCTCGCTAACCCGTAAGATCACGGCTTGCTTACTAAATTCAAAATTCGCACTATTTATCTTACTCTTTGTTTCTCCTTTTTTACATTCAACCTGTGCGAACTCTCAGGGGTAATGATTTTTTTTCTCTGTGTCTGTATTCGATGAAAAAGTCCGAGATCCCGTGTGAGAATATGCAGGAGAAAAAAAAGCGTGGCAACGATTTCTGTTTTTTTTTCTGATCGATTGTTAAAATTGTATGAAAGCTTTACAAAAGAATTTGTCGTGACGTTTTCTTTCCCTCGCCGATGATCTTCACATCGAGATCTCAGATTTGATTTTTATTCGTACCAAAAATTGTCTTGGCGAACGAAAAATTGTGATATTAACTTGACACAAGATTATAAAAAATCACTCGCCCAGAGACAACTGAGAGAGCTTGCGTCGATCTATTGCCTGATTTCTTTTTTTTCCACGACATTTTTTCATGCATGGATTTAGTAACATAAAAAAAACGTAATTTACGATCAAATCGCGTCGCCGAACAAACCTTTTTTTTACACATGGTTTCTCGCTCAAAATAAAATCTTTCCTTTCGAAATAAATAACTTAACAGGCGGTAGTAAAAAAAAAAAAGAATAATTCAGCGTTTCTTTGGGTCTCGCGAAACGATTTTTTGTCTCTTGCAAAATGCTAAATACGCTTGGACGTTTGTTTTTTTATTTAAATTTTTTCTATCGTTTCGTACAATCCAAAATCGAGGCCACTCGATAAACGTCAAATTGAGAATTTTTTATTTTTTATTTATTTATTGTTTTTTCATTTTTGGTTTCAGCGAGCGATCTTTCTCGTAATTAAAAACAATTACTATGCGGTAATTTGATCTCAATCGCAAATATCGTTAACGTATTACTCCAAAATTTGGAATTTTTTTTATATCCTCTTTATATCGCTTCTTTGTTTTTTTATTTACATTTTTCGTATACATTTGTATGGAAAGACCGCAACTTGTGTTTATACCCTGGAGTATACGAGAGAGAAAGCACTTTCAGTGAATATACTATTTCCAAAAAACCGCCTCAAACGAAAATTAAGAGGTAAAAAACGAAAAGCAGCAATGTTAAAAAAAAAAACCCAGATTCAGTTTTACAGTTGTCGAAAGCAAGAATTCTGAAAAATAAAATTTCGATTTAAAACGTTAACAATTTAAATTCAAAACTAGAATTTAAATTTCATTTGCCTGTTCCAATGTTAGAAAAATTTTCATAAATACTCAAATAAACCAATTTCGGTACAACAATAAAAAAAAAAATTTTTTTAAATGGTACGCACAAACGACTGAATATGGAAATGCTACGTTATTTCTTTTGAATATAAAATCTTGATTTGTTCATTTTTTTTACCTCATTTCAAGAAGGAGAATTGTGTTTTTGGATTTGTTTCTTTTACGTAATATATCTCGCAGCTTTATGGTATTTTCATGACTTTCTCTATCGTACATTGCTCAGCGGTTTATGAGAAAACACAAACCGAGGTCTCTCGTACTTGTGTTTGTGTCGCGCGAGAATTTTTGCGACACCAATTCTACAACAATATTCTCTCAGTGACTTCTTTAATTACACGGTGTCACGTGGGTCATTAAATCTTACGGGTTCGTCTTCGTCGCCATAACATTTGTTTTTTTTCTTTCCTTTCTTGCTATTCATAATTCGCGTGATGGCTAGAAGAATGATTTTGCAAGTGTGAATGATTCAAAGCAAAAGTTTCAACAAATCGTAGATGGCGATTTGAAGAAAATTTCGATCTCGCCAATTCGAGGACTTTGTCATGTGAAATTCTATTTCGGACTAAAAATCATGTCTGAAAATTTGTTCTCAAAAGGCCCAAATTTTACTTTGCGATTATTTACTCCGAAAAGTATTTCAAAGAATTCACAATTTCAATTTAAACTGCACCACACTCTGCATACATTGAGAAGAAAAAAGAAATCGATAATTTCTATGTATATAAACAAAATGTTAACAACTACGACTGTAAATACTTGAACCCGAATAAAAAAGCATTTTTTTCAAAATGAAATCAACATTAAAAAATACTTTCAGATATCCACAGGGAGGAAAAAAATTTCGAATAAATTCTCGTTCAAATTTTTCAAAACATTGAATTTTTTCGATAATTAACAATATTAATCAATTGTAAATCGTATGCAGATTTAAGGTGCAGTTATTGATCAACAAAGTCCAATTTTCACGCCAATAAAAATCATGACAATGTCAGAAACCCGCACGTTGGTGTTTGCGTGTAGATTATTTCACAGTATCTTTCTCACTCCATCGTAATATATAATATAGTAGAAACTAACGCTCGAATTCCAAACTCTCGTCAATGTATTTTCAAAATTCATATGAAAAATTCACTCATCATTTGGAACATTTTTTTTTTCTCTTTCTCTCTCTCTCTCTCTCTCTCTCTCATATATACTCACACGCTCAGGATACTTAAAAAATAGTATTTTTCCAGTTACATCGATCGATTATTCTACATTCTTAATCTATCGGATTGATAAATATATATATATATATATGTATACATAGATGTAGAGTACATATACATATATATATCTATATATATTCGTTCGTTTTCTTTTATGCAACGAACAAGCTTCGCCATCGTAAAAATTATGTGAATTATTCTATCAGTAATATTCAATTATTAATAACTGATAATAATAGTAATAGTAATAGTAATAATAATAATAATAATAATAATAATAATAATAATAATAATAATAATAAATTGCAAACAGACAAGTGGCTCAAATTTGTGTCCATATCAATCGGGTTTATGGATTATCAGTAATTCGTCGTACGTCTTTAATGAGAAAACGTTCAAAAGCATTAAGGACGCGAACGAAAAAAAAAAGTTCTGATGTCGTGTCGGCTCTTTTTCAGTTTCGTCGATCGTTGGCGATTTCCTCATTTCATTTCCTCCGTCGATTCGGACACCTTTTCATTCTTTCTCGTGAGTCTTTGCAAGATTGCGAATTTGTGCAAAAAAAAACAAAAAGAAACACAAAAATGAAAATAAGGAAAAAAGATTTCAACGACGACTACGAGGCGAAAAAAGGCGTCAGATTCGACGTAGTTTCACCGACTGATCGCGCAACCGTTCACCACAAACACTCAACTACGTCTAGGAAGGAACAAAAGTCTCGATACTCGATATTTGGCACAGATTAAACGAAAAAAAAAAAAAAGAAAAAAAAAGAAAGGCTCGAACTGGGGGAGAAAAAAATGAATTGCTTCGAGAGAGAGAGAAGGGAAGGAAAAATGCGGAGGGAATAGGACGAGCGGAACATCGCCTCGAGTGCTCTCGAATTTTTTGATAAATATAATAAAAAAAAATTGTCGCGAAAGAATTCGCTTCATTAATGTGTGTCAAATATTAAGCATTTATCGTATTTTGATTTTTTTTTCGTTTTTTTCTGTTTTTTTTTAAATCTTTTTTTCACCGTAACATTGAATAATGACACGGCGGACATTGAGAAACTTACAATAACATTTCCTCTTTTCTCGTCGTCAATTTTTTGTGTAACAATTAGTAAAAAAATTGGGGGAGGAGTCTCGGGGACGAGGGCGAAACAAAAACGTACTAGATTAATAAGGTGGAAGAAAAGTAAAGAAAAAACGTAATTATATTGTATAATACATCGCGCGCTTTCGTACGCGCGAACCTTAACCGCTAAGAATATTTCTTTTTAATCGTGGGGACACTTGATTCAAATAAATTTTATCTCTTCCCCCCTTACTTTCTCTCACTTTCAATTTTACACTTGTTAGAACCGAATGATGCAAAACTATTCCAACTAAATTTCACTCCGAAGAATCGAACGTTGCACATTTGAAAAAAATCAAAAGAAACAGAAAAACGTTCGTACGAGATTTGCGAATCTTTTGTGAAGTGTTATTTGTTTGTTTTTTCAGCAAAACAGAAAGTGCAATCGAAATCATTTTTCGTCTTTTATTTGACAAAGCGATTGTAACACACTATCAATCCTCGCAGCTTCTCCATTGAACTTTAAATTTATTATAATTTGTTCTTTCGACATTAGGCGGTTCAATGCCCGTACAAAAGTTTGTCTTCGAGTCTGGTGAAACAAAATGGAGATAGAGAAAGAGTAAGGGAGGCGTGGGAGAAAGAGAAAAATAATCGCTAATTAACCGCGAATATTTCGGTTTTTCTACATAAACATATTCATATGTAAATTACGCTTTTTTCGGTTTCTCTCTTTCTTACGAACAGAAGGAAAAAACAAAACAAATGAAAAAATATATTTACTGGGATCGTATTATATAAGTGCATATAATAATAGTGCTGTCGAAGCTTATGTGTTTTTTCTTTTCTCCTTCTTATTCTTCTTCTTCTTCATTTTCTTCTTCTTATTTTAATATAATTTTTATGATGTTGTGATCTTGATGATTCGGGATCATTGAGATGAGAGTGATCACGAGTGTTTAACGACAATAACACCAGGTCGTTGTTGAGTCTGTTGTTGGGTGTGAAATTGAAGAAGATTATTAACCTCGGCATGCCGTAGCCGCTGTTTCGTCGTTGTTATTGTACCGGTTGTTGTTATCGATTGATTCGGCGTTGTCGTCGTTGCCGCAGCACCGACGATCGCTTGTTTGTTCGTTAGGGCAAGTGGCACGTCCTGCGCCGGCTCGTCACTGAATAAATGATCGCCTTCGAGATGTCGTATCGCCTCGACAATCGTCTCAAGATTTTGTCTTGATGTGTTTGCGAGATAAAGTCTTGCTTGTGGAGTTCCATCGTCGAGAGAATTCGCCGGAGAGGGCAATCTATTTTCAAACAAAAACAACATGCTTAATTACGAAAAAAAATATTCTATTTCCCAATAATAATAATAATATTAAACGTCATTAACAACTTGTTACAATATACGATTTTTCAACAAACAATCACTTTTTTATCGTCGTATAAAATGAAATTGTTTCTCTTTTTTAAATTCTTCTTTTTGAATTTTCAAAAATGAGGTCTGATATTGATTCTTTTTACAAGAATACATTTCAGATGGTTCGTCAAACCACTAAGAACGAGAATTTTTATGGAATGAAGATTTATAGAAAATATTGAAGAAGGTCGATGAAGAAACGCGAATTGAGAGAACGTACCTTTCAACCTCGACCTTGGGTTCGGCCTTGATCGCTGCTTCGAGTACACTTGGTAATCTCTGTGGCTCAGCTGGCGGTGAAAAAGGTCTTGTTGGACTGGCGGTTATGAATTGGGTTGTGGAGGTTGTATTCTTAAAATCTCCCTTGAACTCAGGAGTCGTTGTGGTCGCGTATGCGACTCTCGATGGTGAGAACGATCCGACAGAATTTGTTTCCTCGATCGCACTAGCGAATACTTGATTCGTCGAGAATGCAACGATTTTTGGACTCTCAGGGGCAGTCTCTTCTTCTTTAAGATCCTCGCTTACGATCTCGGCCGTTTGGGGCGAGAGGGGTGGCGAACATGGATCTGGATTTGACGTTTCTACCGTCTGTGTTGAACCCACCGGCGGCAGACTCACTACCGATACTACTTGAAGTGCCGCTACAGCTTCTTCGGTCTCTTGAGCCATCACATTGTCCGTGTGCTCGATAACCTGTTACAAACAATCATTTACTATTATTATTTCGAACTATAAAAACTTTATAATTTTGGTAATTATGCAGTTTGACCACTTTTCCGAAAATCGATGCAAGAATTTTTTTTTTAGCATGAACTGCTTCGATTAGTCACCATTAATGAAATTTCGTCGGGGGAGGCTAGCATTTCCCATAAAAACCATAAGTTATGGGATTTTGAAGTTATTGGAAAAATGTGATGAAATAGGGTATATTCGAATATTTAGAAGCTCACATCAGGACAAGTGGACACACACACACACACACACACACACACACACACACACACACACACACACACAATTCTACGAATTCATTATCAGTAGAGGCGAAATTCTTCAGTCTTCAAAATTATTTGCGAGGGTGGTGAGATAAGATGGAATAGTAGGGTGTGTGAAACAGTAGGGTGTGTGCTGAACATCTTGGGATGTGTGCGTGAAATAGTAGGGTGTATGCTGAACATCTTGGGATGTGTGCGTGAAATAATAGGATGCGTGAAATAGTAGGGTGTGTGCTGAACATCTTGAGATGTGTGCGTGAAATAGTAGGGGTGAAATAGTAGGGTGTGTGCTGAACATCTTGGGATGGTGCGTGAAATAGTAGGGTGCGTGCTGAACATCTTGGGATGTGTGCGTGAAATAATAGGGTGCGTGAAATAGTAGGGTGTGTGCTAAACATCTTGGGATGTATGCGTGAAATCATAGGGTGCGTGAAATAGTAGGGTGTGTGCTGAACATCTTGGGATGTGTGCGTGAAATAATAGGGTGCGTGAAATAGTAGGGTGTGTGCTAAACATCTTGGGATGTGTGCGTGAAATCATAAGGTGCGTGAAATAGTAGCGTGTGTGCTGAACATCTTGGGATGTGTGCGTGAAATAGTAGGGTGTGTGCTGAACATCTTGGGATGTGTGCGTGAAATAATAGGGTGCGTGAAATAGTAGGGTGTGTGCTGAACATCTTGGGATGTGTGCGTGAAATAGTAGGGTGCGTGAAATAGTAGGGTGTGTTGAAAATCTTGGGATGTGTGCGTGAAATAGTAGGGTGCGTGAAATAGTACGGTGTATGCTGTGTCTCACCACCCTCGCAAATAATTTTGAAGACTAAAGAATTTCGCCTCTACTGATAATGAATTCGTAGAATTGTGTGTGTGTGTGTGTGTGTGTGTGTCCACTTGTCCTGATGTGAGCTTCTAAATATTCGAATATACCCTATTTCATCACATTTTTCCAATAACTTCAAAACCCCATAACTTTTGCTTTTTGCGAAAACAAACAAATCTCTCTCTCTCTCTCTAACTCTCTGTGTGTGTGTGTGTGTGTGTGTGTTCCATGACGTAAGCATTGAAATATTCGGAAATGCCGTATTTTATCACGTATTTCTGGTAACTTCAAAACCCCATAACTTATGGTTTTTATGGGAAATGTCAGCCTCCCCCGTCAGAATATTATTAGTAGTTACCAATAGAAGCAATGCATGCGGAAAAAAAAAATATTCCATCGATTTTCGGAAAAGTGGTCAAACTGCATAATTACCATAATTTTAAATATTAGTGAAATCGTATTTATGATCAATTATTTTTATAAATTTTAAGTGGCGAACAAAAGTTTGAGCCATTTTTAAAATGAATCAATTGACGAATGATCTATTTCTATTCGAATTTATATACGAATGAAATATTTCTATTCGATTTAGCGTGATGCAAACTTTAATGACATATGATTTCGTTGAAATTCGTGAAATGATGAGCTTACCTCATGTGGTTGATAAGCAATGAGCTGATTATCCCGAAATCTTTCCGGATACAATTGTGTTTGTATAGCTCTCATCTGTTTCTCGACGAGAAGCCTCTGTTGACGTTCTCTCTCCAACTGTCGTCTGAGCTCGGCAACGTCGCTGGTGCTCGTACCGTTGTTGTTGCTAATTACAGCGTGTCCCTCCGTCGAGACTGTGATTACGGACATCGGCTCTGGGGACATGCTGCCAAGACCCTCGTCGCCGCTCTCATTAACGTGCATCGGCAAACTCACCACAACTCCTGTGCGGCAAAAAAAAAAAAAAATACAATTCTCTTAAGATTAATTATATAAGTGAAATTTGCATTATTACGAAAATCAGCTAAATCAATTATCAACATGATGTTTTTTTCCAAACGTTAAGTACAGACATGTTCCCGAAATATGCAATATAAGATGAAAAAAAAAAAATATCGTCAGGGTTGATTGAAAATCAAATTTGAAATATTCAAAAATTCGATTCGATTATTTAACCAAATTTCTATTTTTCATTTCTTTCGAAATGCGATTCTATGTTGAATATTCAGAGTACAAATAAAAAATTGCTACGATGAATTATAAATACAGATTTTAATTATGGAGAAAAGTCGAAGTGATTAATTACCAAAATTACGATTCCCAATCTCTGCTTATTAATATTCGCGTTCGTTTTTTCCTCGGGATCAATGACACACGATTATCACTGGTAGAAATTAGTCAGAATATTTTTGTAGTTAATCGAGGTTTAATTAATTGGATGGAATCCAATAATAGGATTTAAAAAAGTGACTCAATTGTTAAAAAACAATACTAAAATAAATAAAATTACGTAATTAAGGGGGAAATTCCACGTATTGAAAGAAGTTTTTAGCTGAAAAAACTACCAGTTTCGTTCCGCTAACTAAATTCGAGTGTAAAATAACAAAAATGATTTTCTTCTTTTCTTTCTTCTTCTCTCAATAATTTAGAAAGATTTCATACGTTTTTCTTTTTTGTTTCTTTTTTATAACCCAACTCACAACCAACAAAACACGAGCGTTTTCTCGCGCTCGCATACGCATCTTCGGAATTGCCGAAGGGGTTATGAGAGAAGGAAAGAGAAGGGAACGATAATTACGTAATTACGAGGATAATTCCAAAATGAAAGAACGTACGAAGATGTAGTTTTCGAAGCGAGTTTATGAACTCTCGTTCGCTTTCATCAATCGACTCTGGTCAATGCTCTACACAAAAGTGCATAACAAAATAAAATGCGTTTATATACGGTTACCGAATTGCCACGAATAATTGCCTCTGGCTGTTGCACTCTGCTTTACTTTCTTATTTATTTCGAAACGTACTTCGCGATATTCTTTTTTTTTTATTTTTTTTTCTTTGCAAACGAACATTGCGTGTCGAATGCTCGGTTCCAAAGTGAGAATTCACCAATTATAGCGGACGGGACGACGAACCTTCTAAAATGGTTTCTCATACAAATAATAATAAAAATATGAGCAGGAACACCCGAAGCCCCAAACAACACGTTACTCCGAATTTTTTTCCAACCCTTCAGGCTTTTTTTTTCAAGGATAATAAGACATCAAAACAGAAGAGCGTGGAACTCGAATCTTCGAAATTCAAGAAATAAAAAATATACAAATAAATAAAAATTGGCGTATGCAATTTTCAAACTTTTCATTACTTTGAAATGCATTGAAAAAATTTCTTTGTTTAATTCGATGGAAAAAAACTCACCCTGAGTTTCAGCCTTGCGTTTCTTTATTGGTACATCGCCTCCTTCGTGTTGATTGACCAGTCTTTTCAGCTGGCAATTTTGTGACAAAAGTTGAGTCTTTTCTTGCTCTAACTGGTAAATGTATTCGGCTGTTTGTTGGAGTATCGCAGCCTGTGAACAAAAGAAATGAAAAAATAAAATTAGCATTACAAAAAAGAGGAAAAACAGTTCTAAAAACATCTGAGAAGAGGCAAATTGTTTTTTTGTAATTAAATTTAAAAAAAAATGATTTTCAACACAAAAAATTGAACAATCTAATCAAAGTGTTTCCGTACATTTTTATTGTGATAAAGAATAATCGAAATATATATATATATGAACGTTAGATTTGAACAGAGAAAAAAATCACAACAATTTCTGTGTTTGTCTAACGCTCTCTTCTTCCCTATGTCGATCTTTGGTCAACTGTCTGAGGGATCGAGCATCGTACATTATCGACTAGGCTAGTATACACAACGTCACGGACACCAATACGCTTGTACAATCGGCAGAGGAAGACCAACTTCCTGTTTACACGGACGAAGAGTTAACCCCGTTATGCGAGCACCCTTTTCGCCCTGGATCAGTTCCGAGGGTTGTTTACTGATCATAATAGATTGAGAATAGTATATAGCGCTGGTATATTATATACAAACAGCGGAAATTTCGATTACGACAATATTTTCGTTACTATTTGGCGGCAGAAGAGAATTGATCGAAAAATCAGTGTTGTCATCGTAAAGTAACGAAAAACAATCGAATCAAACTTAATAATCTGTAAAAAAATTATTTGAAAGAATTCCATTAAAAACAATCACAGTATTTTATTTCATTTTCTCATCACAGTTACGTCCAAGTGAATGAATTTTTTATGAGGCTCGTTTAATTAAAAAATTCAATGTTGCAGCATTGGGAAGCAATAAATAACAAAATATTTGAAATTGTCCAAAAATTTCGTCTGGAATTTGAAAAATAGTGGTTCAAAAATGTTTCGACCGTCAAAACTTCTAATAAGTTTTTATTATTTAAATAAAATGATAAGGAAATATTATCCCTGATAAATAACATATGGGAGGAAAAAGAGAAATATCAAAAAAAAATCTGCGTAGTATATTTTAATCACAATGTAAAGAATCTCGATTGTAAAAATATTTGATTCGACGTTGGGGAAGACGCCATAATATATGTACACGGGGAAGTGAGTACATAAAGACACATAATCAGGCTATAAATACATGTGTATTATTTATATCTATATATAATACAGAATGTATATAAGGAGAGCCGGATACTGTGCGGGCTTTTATAAAAGTGTGTATCGAGTATCGTGCGTAAAACTTGGCACGACGTAGTAAACAAGTATGACCTCGAGGCCGCAGTAAATGGAAAACAAAAGGGTTAATTGATACGCGAGTGTATCCCGATCCAAGGGCAGGGGTGGGGAAAAAGGGATGAAAAGAATGGACGAAGTATACAAGAGAAAGAGAGAAAGAGAGACGGAATGATATTCCGGTATTACTGTATTCTCGTTTTACTGCTGTTGATGATGCTGACGATGTTATTGAACAGAGAGGAAAGAGGGGAGAAGATCGGCGAGGCCATAGACGCGGTTTGCACCTGCCGAAGCCAGGGGAGAGAGAGACAGGTGGCCAACGAACAGAGCAGATGCCCTCCATCTCTTTAACGTTTTGCTTCCTCTCTGGTGACTTCTCTCCTCCTCTCCCTTTCCCCACTTATTTTCCTCTTTCTTTCTTTCCTTTCAACTTCGCCACAGCATCGCAAAAAAAATGAGCAAATTTCTCCCTCGTCTCTTCTTCACGATATATCTAACCTTCGACATCTGCTGCAATGTTCCCCCCCCCCCCACCCCCAGAAACGAAACGAAAATCGTCGCAAGTCTAAAATTTCTTTGTACCTTTTTGCTACCCTTGAAAAATTCGCATGGCAAAAATGACACGTAATATTTCATTACGTAAAATTTAAAAATATTCGAGATCGATCAGGTTCAGTTTTGTTTTTTTTTTTTTACTCTAGGTGATGAGTTTCTATTTTTATATCATTGATGAGTATTTTTACGTGGGCCAAGGACCGCATGGACTTCATCACCGGTACAACGACTCCGAATTCGATTCGGACTACATAAATCGAAGTTTCTCTTTCGGTCACGTAGGCTGGCTAATCACGAAACATCCGGTTATTTAAGAGACAGGACCAAAGATCGATCTCTCAAATTTTGACATCTGACGAATTGGTGATGAGGTAATAACAGACGTGTTATTAAATTTGGAACTTTGAAAGTTATGAAAATGAATAAAGTGTTCCCGAAGAATAATGGTCGAAATAAAATTGAATGTCGATCTTCTTTCGTATTATTTGTTTTAATTATTTATAAATAAAACGAAAAAAAAAAAAAAAATACCACAAAAATCCGTGGGATCGAGTAAACGGAAGAAGAGGGGTCTCGTTGAATAACAGCGAGGGTGAGATTCGAGTAAAGAAAAAAGAGCCAAAAAAAAATTGCGTTGCTTTGAGAAAGGATGCAAAATGAGAAGGAAAAGAACGAACGAGGTGAATGAAAAATAGAATGGAACAAATAATAACATCGAAGAATAGAAGCCCGGATGCTCGGTTAGAATGTTTTTTTTCCGGTTTGCAAATTTTATTATTTTTGCAAAGAGTTTATGAAAAGAAAGAGCACGAGAGAGAGAGAGAGAGAGAGAGAAGCACAGTGAGAATGAATGAATGAATATATTTATTCACGCATTGGGAATTCCTCGAATGCAATATAAAAGAAAAAATAAATCAAGGTGATGTAATGAAACCGTAATAAATCCAGTCGGATCAAGATAGATCATATAAGATAAACAATAAAAATGACAAAAAGAAAAAAAATCTTTATAGCATAAACAAAGATACAACAATAAAAACACAAATAAGAGAAAAAATAAAATACGGAAATTTAAATACGAGAAATCAAGCGTAAGAATACATTCTGAAATTAAACCCCAACGACTGCTAGATCCAATTTCGTCCATATTTAAATCTTCCAGATTCACAAAAAAATACAGAAGATTTATTTTAAAATTTATCGAAAGTTGAATTACATAATGAGCCAAAGCTCATCAAGTGATTTTATGAAGGTTGCAAAAGTGACTCGTTTCATAAACAAAAGAGTACTTTGTCCTGGTTACACCCTGTATCGGGATGGCGGAACGAATGAACGAGGATAAAAGATAAGAAGATAGTCGTCATGTTCGATGTACGGTCGGCTCGAGGAAAGTTACGACGCACGTGCCGAATTCTCGTTAATACCGTTTCGCAAAAGTCCCGGGTCCGGGCCAAGGTCGACGCTTGTATTCCCCCCTGGCTCGACCAATTCGAGATTTTCCCCTCTCTCGAGTCTCTGTTCTCCCTGAAGAGAAGAGGCTCTATAGTAGCTATTTATTATATACCGGGAGTGAAGATAGCGTTTCGCGAGTGCGTCAGTGTTGTAACGGCGAAAAAATGATATAGAGGGTGTCTCGAAACGTTTGCTGAATAATTTGAAGGTTGAAAAAAAGGTGAAGTCCTGAAGAGAGACGAAAACCTATTCATAATTATTTTCTCAACTTCGCGATTTGCTCTCGAAACGTCCGAGCGATTTTCGAGACACCCTTTACAGATGTACAGAACCGAAAGTACAATAAAGAAAAAAGCAAGGGGGATGAGCGCGAAAAAAGGCCATGGGGACGTGCGTCCCGGACCCTGAGAAGAGCAAGGGGCTACGAGAAAAAGAACGAGGGAAGTATAGAAAAGGAAAAAGAGAAAAAATAACGACCGAAAAGTACCAGCTTTTTTTTATCATCAAATAAGACCGGTGTTCGCGAAATTACCGTCGCGGCGGCGGTGGCGGCGGCCATGACGACGACGACGATGACGCCTGCCCCATTTTGGTGTGGCATGAGAATCTTGCCGCAAAACGAATGAGGGACCCACAAGTGTGCCAATCAATGTTATTTTTTCTTCATCCGGCCTCTTCGTGGCCAATCTTTGATAACCCTCTCGTCGATTATTGGACCAAAAGTTTATACCATTTATTCGGTGAAGTGGATCAAAAAGTTTGATCTCGAGATGATGAAACAAAAATACGGTATTTTGGACGCCATATTATTGAGAAAAAAGATATTGGATTCTCGGGATATTGACGAACAAAATAATTATGAGTTCGGAAAGTTTATTATGAACGACAGCTATTTTTCATTCGATTCGTAATGTCCATTTTTTGTATTTTTAAGGAAAGAAAGGAGGGCTCGATGTTTGTATGAAATAATATTCTCAGTATGATTATTAGTAATTTTATTTTTTCTCAGCAGTTCTATAATGCTTTGCCCTAATGGATTCTTGGACCGTCTGGTGCCTTGACATTATTTTCTTAGAGCGGTTAAAATGGAGGAGGGTAAGAGTTCGAAGGGAAACTAAGAAGATTGTCGCGGAGACAAAAGCGTAGCGCGACTTTTTAAACATATTAGATGTATTAAATCTTTAGATAGGGAGTGATCAGGGACCCTCTTTGATGACGCACTCAGATTACTGTGTTTGGTACTTTGTGTCATTATGTTTTTCCCAGAGTCCGGGAGCGTTCGTGATCCGGGCAATTAGGTTTGACAAATAGTGGTAAAAAGTGAGAAAGCAAAGTCGTCCGTATGTCAAAACTTGGTCGTTTTTCTGTTTTTTTTTTCTTGCCATCATCGAATTTTTTTCATCCGCATATGAGATTGGTATGCCGGCGAAGGAATCTTGGCAATAACAAAGCTGCGACATGGTTTCATTGGGTTTTACGAGTTTTCCCGACTAACGAGCGACGCCTCTTGGTGAAAGATGGAAAGACGTAGAAAAAAAAAAGTAAACGTAGTTAAAATACGACGGGAGCGTGGTGAATGTGAATATGAAAGAAAAAATCTTGGTTATGACACGCGGTAGAGTTGGGAATTCCTTCGATAAAGCGCCACCCGCAAATTCCAAAGGAAGAGTTACGAAGCAGCTTCAAAATGGCGGATGAAGAATTGCCGCGTCGTTGTTCGTGATGGAAGAAATGCGAATGCTAGAGATGAAGAAGATTACGAAGAGGAAGAAGAAATTCACGTGGGAGAAGAAAGGAATAGGGAGAGAAGACAATCCATATGCTTTGGACTTTTGTGCCGGTATATGGTAGCTTACGAGTTCCCCTTATTTCTATCTCTCATCTTCTTTAGGTCTTCTGAAAATCTATATATAGTTACGTTCTAGTATAAACGGACGTCGTGGCGCGGCATTCCACAACTGGTTACTACCACTTACTACAGCAGTCTATCGGGATGCGATGCCGTGTTCATACTCTCTTTGACTCTTTCCCTCTTCTCGTTTCTCCCATTCTTTCTCTCATTCTCTTTTCTTCCTTTTCTCATCCACGAGACCTCCCATCTCTTGGCTCCTTCGCAAGAACCTTCGAATCTCCTCTCTCACTCTTTCCCTTTATTTTTCTCACTCTCTTTCCTTCTTTCTCTTCATCTTCGTCTTTATTCTCCTTCGTCTCTTCGCCTTTCCGGCCCTTGTGCCCTCCTGACAGGAATCGAATCGCGCTCTTCTTATTGCGGTCGGCATTCCAAAGACCGGACCAGGCCGATGCACCGAGGGCTGTCCGGCCACAAAGAAGGCCCTTGCCGACGAAAGCAGAAGCAATTTTTATCAATATCATCTTTAATACTTGTCGCAAGAAAAGAAAATTCCTGCACGAAAAATAAATGTGATTTCTCACACCTTTCAGAATAATCCATTTTTACTAAATTTCTTTTGTTTACATGTGACCGTGACTACTTTTGGATTATGTCACTGGTATATCGTCTTTCTTGAGTTTATAAAAAAGTTATAATAATTAAATATTATATAATTGAAAATAGTGAATAAGTAATTGAAAAAAAAAAACGACGATTCTGGTAATTGAATTCAGTAATGGTTTTTAATAATGATTAATGAAATATTTCGCTTGAAATTCCGTACACAAATTGGCGAATAATTGCATCGTGATATCAACATTTTTACTAATCACTTAGACACTTTACGACTTGTGAGAGCAGGGGAAGGGGGACTGATAGAATAGGTTGTAAAATGGTATTCCGTTATCCCATTATACGTAGTCACGTTTTGATGAAACGAACGGATGCGAATCGTGATTCAGAGCTCTGTCTCTTAAAAATGAAAGAGAGAGAAAGACGGAAAAGGAAAGAGAGAGAGAGAGAGAGAGAGAGAGCGATGCTCACCCCGTTTATTTTTGTGTCTTCTTTTCCTCTTTTATTTCTCTCTCCCTCGTTTCGCAAGTTTTATGTTGGACCTATCGTTCAATTGGATGAGGGACGAGATATTTGATCATGACGATTACGTGAGAGTATTTCTGCCCCATGTTTAATTAGAAGAAGAAAAAAAAGTATATTGCAGCATTTTTTTCGATAATTATTTCGAATTTAGATCAATAAAATCACCATATTAGAATTCCCATAACTCTCTCATTCTTATGTTTCTAGGCACTTTTAAAATAAAATATAATTCAAGTAAAACGCTTACTCGCTCCGTTTCAACTTCTCGCCGTGCCGAATTTAGTAGAAACATAAAATTAGCATTTTTAGGAGTCATTCGTAATACGCGCTACGCGGACGTGAAACACGTCGAGTTGTAATACATGTGGCTAATATATATATATATATTTGATGTTAGGAATGTTCAAGAGAAAGATAGAGAGAAAGAGTGAAGCGGGAAAATAGTAATAGCGCCAGTAACTCGACGTTATAGCGGCGTAACGTATTAGGCAGTAAAGCCTCCGAGGTAATCTCAAAAATATATATATAGATATATCCGTGACTAGATATATATTTAAAGAGAAGTAACAAAGAAGACGAGCGAAATAAAAGAGAAAAAAGAGCAGAATATCGGTCGATATATGAAATACAATACCGCTAATTTCATGCAAGCGGAAAAATAATTAACTATCAATTTCTCCAAGTGTAATATACTTAAATTATCCTATAATTTATAAGCATATATATTATATCAGATAAGAAAAATAAAATATTCGTAACACGAAGTCGGATAGAATTACTGAAATAACGATAAATAATTTTTTATTAGAGAATCAATTGAAACGACGTATCGTGAATATTTGTGATAAAATGAGGAAAAAAAAATTTGATTCAACGGAATTGGAAGGTATATTTCGTTGATTCGAGCGTAATATTTGTAGCCATTAAATTCTAATGAAAATTAATCCATACTGCAGTGTTCTGACATAAATTAAAAAATTGATACAAAGTTTGTAATAGAAGTAACGAAAAGGCAAATGTAACAATTCTGTCATCGAAGTTTCTCGTGTCACACGTAAGCAATTTGTTCTCATTTTTTTTCTCCCAAATGTCTCGAAACTTGTTTTCAGTCTCGAATTTGCGTTCGAATTATTTCGAATTGTATGACAAAATATGTTTGGAAGAGGTTAGAGTCTGGGAATAGCGATTATTGTCGCGGTTTTCTTGGCTCGGTGAGCCAGAATTTACGTGTAGTTTCACAATGGAATTGACGTATAAGAAAATCTTGATGTTCGTAGTACACCCTAAAACAAAATTTGTTATCCGAACAAAACATATTTAGTTGCTAAAATATTTAGTCAACACAGCAGAGCTTTTGCCAATCGACCTTAAGTCGAGTTCATTCAACAAAATATTCGACGTTGGTTCAACAGATTTTTTCAACTATTTCGTTAAGTTGGCAGGATCATCACTACTCGGTTACTTTGAAAAAAATCTCGACGAAAACAAGTCTATATTTGTTTCAACCACTTCGCGAAGCTAAATGTACGTCTTCGTATGGGACAGCTAAATGTCTTTTTATTTTGAACGTAATAGATTGGACGAATGTACTATGTTTGCGTTTAATGAAATGCCGACTATTTCGTGATTTATTTATTACAAACAACCTTTGCAAACACAAACAAAAAACAAGCCTTTGCAAAGCAGTCTAAATCTGTTTCAAACGGACAAAATCTTTGGTCAAATGGAACCAATTAATAGTTAACAACGGCTCATGGTATGCCGAGTATTCAGATATTTCAACTAAATGTCTCATTCCATAGAAAAATCAATTGAAAAAAAAAAAAAAAAAAAAAAAAAAAAAAAAAAAAAAAAAAAAAACTAATCAATTGTTGGAAAGTTATACTGTTACTGAGGTACGTCAACTATTTTGAGTTTACAATGAGTCAGATCATCACTGCCCAGATAGATGGTACATATTTATTTGAAATGGACAACTTCAGTGGCTCATAAATATTAAGCAAGTTCAACCATAACATTTATTTGTCGAATATACGTCTAGCTTTAACATACAGTGATTTTAGTCCATTCGACGTTGCGATGTTTGGTCCTTTGAAATCATAGGGATATGAAAAAAGCTCTAAATATTGTCGAATTGACTGTGAAAAATTGTTATGCCAAGCAGTGAATTCGTTGTTATCAATATGAGTTTGCTTTACTATGCTGGCTGGAAATACACATTCGTTGTAGAGCTTACAACTCGGCTGGTAGGTGGCGACGAGCTCCTGCGGTTCGCGTCTGTGAATAGTTTGCCCGATGCTTTTATTATCCGATCACTGTTTCAACTCTAATATATTCTTTCAGATCACTGACTTGAGCGTCTTTCTGTTTCAGAAAAACGGTGATAGCAGTGTGCTCAGAAATTCTGAGTACCCTGCTCTCTCTTTAAACCTTGATACGGTTATTACTTTTATGAATCTGATTCAACTTTTGAGATCTCGGTCTCGTAAAGAGGTTGAACAATACGAATCTTTTTTTTTTATCCTACTGTATTATTCTTTTCATTACTAATGGAAAAAAATCGTTTTAACGTTAAGCCCCTTTTTTGTCGATGCAACCAGCGAGATTTTTCGGAATCGAATATTTTCTCGGGGCAAGGCGGCAACCACACTCAACTAACTGGATTTAAGACGAAAATAACAAAGAATTTTATTAGTTCAACAAAATATTAAGCTGCATCAAATCAACACTGAAAACCGAATTTTGTTGAAATATTGAAATATTTTGTTGGACGTATTCAACAAAATTATTTCGTCCAGGCAACAAAATTTCCAATATTACAACAAAACTTTGTTACGCTGAAAAGAAACTTTATTGAAACGACAAAAATTTTGTTGCCTGGACGAAATAATTTTGTTGAATACGTTCAACAAAATATTTCAATATTTCAACTAAATTCGGTTTTCAGTGAACAGAACGTACATGCTGTTGTCCTTTTTGCGCTACGACATACATGTTTAGGTGTCCAAAAAACATTAAACCTGTGTCAATATTGTTAAGTATCAGGTCCAACTGTAATTAGTTTCGTCGAAAAAACTATAAGTATAAATCAATCGCATATTTTATTGTTACATCATTTTGTTCACTTGTGACAGACATTTTTATGTTCTTTTAATAAATACAATTGCATCGGTCTTCGCACGAGATATCAGTTTAACCCCTTCGGTGGCAAGACATTTTTCACGCTAAGTGCCCAAAACGCTGAAAAAAACGAAGTTTTCCGATATCCACGAAAACTGGTAGCCAGGGGTTTTTGAGGTCGCTGATTACGAATCTGCACTCAAAATACAGAAATTCAAGATGGCGGGTCCAAAATGGCGGACACAAAAATGCACAATTCGATTCAAATCGAATGAAACTTTGTAATAAAGGGTTTTCGTGGTCGCTGATTACGAAAGTGCACTGAGAATGCAGAAATTCAAAATGGCAGATCCAAAATGGCGGACCAAAATCCACAAATTGATTCGAATCGAATAAAACGTTGTAATCAAGGGTTTTCGAGGTCGCTGATTACGAATTTGCACTCAATATGCACTAATTCAAAATGGCGGATCCAAAATAGCGGACCAAAATTCAAAAACTGTTTTGAATTAGATGGTAATTGGTACTTGGTGGTTTTCAAGGTCAGTGATTATCAATCTATTCTCGAAACGCAAAAATCCAAACGTTGGATTGAGTTTGGCGCACGCGAATTCAAAACGTTAAATGATTGGAATAAAACCTTCTTCGTTCACATTCATTGGGTATTTGAGTTTCAGTATACAGTATGAATATTACTAAAAATTGCCCCGTGCATTAGCTGGTGAATTTTGATTCACAACCCCAGAGTGTGCCGCGAGGAGGCTGCATTCGTAGGACTTTACACTCCATTTTTTTTTTCATTATATTTTTTTGGTTTTTTTTTCATGATATTTTTTTGGTTTTTTTTCATTATATTTTTTTGGTTTTTTTTTCATTATATTTTTTTGGTTTTTTTTTCATTATATTTTTTTGGTTTTTTTTTCGTTTTTGTATTTTTTTATGCTTGTTGTTTTTTTTCTCAATTTTTCCGCATATTTTGAACGTCGAATTCAATATCTAAAGTCATACGTGTATCCCACCTACGAAGATCCCACTAGAAAATTTTAATTTATGTGTTCTATGGACACATTTTTGCAGTTTGGTCCGCTATTTTGAATTTTCGTAAGTTGAGTACAGATTTGTAATCATCGACCTCAGAAACCCTCGAGTACAAAGCTTCATACGATGCAAATCGATTTTTGCATTTTAGTCCGCCATTTTGGACCCGATATTTAGAATTAGTTGCAGTTTGGTCCGCTATTTTGAATTTGTGTAAGTTGAGTGCAGATTCGTAATCATCGACCTTAAAAACCCTCGAGTATAAAGCTTCATACGATGCAAATCGATTTTTGCATTTTAGTCCGCCATTTTGGACCGGCCATTTAGAATTTGTTGCAGTTTGGTCCGCCATTTTGAATTTGTGTAAGTTGAGTGCAGATTCGTAATCATTGACCTTAGAAACCCTCGAGTATAAAGCTTCCTATGATGCAAATCGATTTTTGCATTTTAGTCCGCCATTTTGGATTCGCCATTTTGAATTTGTGTAAGTTCAGTGCAGATTCGTACTCATCGACCTCAAAAACCCTCGAGTACAAAGCTTCATACGATGCAAATCGATTTTTGCATTTTAGTCCGCCATTTTGGATCCGCCATTTTGAATTTGTGTATGTTGAGTGCAAATTCGTGATCAGCGACCCCGAAAACCCCGGGGTACCAATTTTCATAGAAATCGATTGAGCCAATCTCGAAATAATCGATGACGCCATCAGTGGCGTCATCGACATTTTGGGCACGAAAAAAAACTGGCGCCAAATGGCGTCAATGCCACCGAAGGGGTTAAGGAAGTTCTGCTCGTACTTTGAGGGACGCGCGGGGCACTGGAGGTCCCTATGCTTATACACAGGCTAGCCGCACTGCTGCCAACCTGATTTTTCTATCTTCCTCTTTCTCTTTCTTCATTCTGCCTCTCTTTTCTGCTCTGCGAAGTTGCCACTCCAAAAGCTTTTGCGGCCATATCCCAAGGAATTCGACATATACTTGATCCAATTTTCAATGAGCCACCACTTTTTTAACCACATGATATTAAATCATTTCTCACGTCAAAACAGTACATGCCATAATGCTCTGCGCAATTTGGAGGTAACTTCACGATTTTTTATCTCAGAAAGTAGGTGGCCAATCTTGTTTGAATGTTGCAGGTACACACGGAATATGTTTCCGAAAGTGCTATTAAAATTTCAAAGACCTGCCATCTTTTTGAGATTCGAGCAGTACTCTTTAAGGGGTCAGTCCACTTTGAAAATTTCAAAAAATCGATTTTTTTTACTGTTTTCGAAAGTACATATATTCAGAAATATTGTGTCAAAATTTTATGAAAATCCGAGCTCACTAACTATTTTTTTTTTTTTACCTGATCGTCAGGACCTCATTTCGTCTACCTGAGCGTATGGCGCGCACAAACGCGTTTTTCTCGAAACAACGTTTTCAAAATCTAGCTCCATCGTATCTCTAAAACTAATAAACCGATTCTCTTGAAATTTGAACCACATATTGTAAATACGATTCGCAACAAGATGACCCTCGATGGTTTTAAAATTTTGATTTTTACTCTTTTTTTTGTGAAAAACTGCGAAAAAACGCATTTTTTTTACTTTTTTCGTTTTTCATCTCCCATTTTTTTATTTTTTGATAAAACTTTATATCCGAGGGTCATTTTGTAGCTGGTGTCATACTGAATCTAATGGACTTTGATTTTTTTGTTTCAGACAAGCCGTTGCCGAGTTGTGATGGAGCTACCTAGCCCACCTATTTTTGAGGCGTTACGTTAAACTATAGTTTTTGTACTTAAAAATGAATACAAATGAATTAAATTTTTTTTTTAAATGTATTTCAAGACTTTATTTATCAAGCCCAACAACTTTTATATTCATATCTTTTATAAAATGCTCAAAAAAAAAATCGCGAAAATAGCCTTTTTTCGTGGCTCCAAAGTGGACTGGCTCCTTAATCAAATGAGCCAGTGGAAAAAGAAGAAGATTTTGTTTACATCGGTTATTTTTAGTTAGAGCGAACTAAACATTTTTTCAATAATTTAACAAAATATTTCATCGCGATTACATTGATATTTATTTGAACGTATCCGACCGTAGAATTTTGTTGAACGAAATAATTTTTGATTGCTTTAACAAAATTTGTTTTTGTATGTAGTATGGGGAGAAACGTTTGTATATGTATAGGCTGAGGCGCCGCGAGAACAAAACGCGCGTGTGGTATAAATCGGTCGCGAGTCCGCGAGTTCGTCACGTTATATATGTTGCGCGGGTCAGGCGTCTCGGCGCCAGACAAACGTCGTCGTTGTCGTCGTTATCGTTGTCGTCGTCGTCGGTATCGCAACAGTATCGTCGACGAACGTCCAAGTGCACTATAGATAATATTTTGTATAAACACTTTATAAATATACTTAGGAGACGTTTCATTTGGAAGTTTCGTGCCCAAAACTTTACCATTTTTTAATGCGGCGCATCTTTAACATTTTTTTTTAATGGAAAAAATACAGTTAGACATATTTTTGCATTTTTTAGTTTATCTATTTATTCGAATTCTACAGCTATTCTAATTTTTCAAATATTTCTCTATTTTTGTGTTGAACGGCTTTAATTGAAACACTATGGATAAAAAAAAAAATACAATTATCAATAACAATTTTAGGAAAAAATTGCTCAAATATCGGGAGAATTAAAACGGATTTTTTTTTACGTTTCTCTTTCATAAAAATCGAATTTTCTCAAGGAAATCCGATTTATTGGAATTTCAAGCTGTTTAGATATTTTAATTGAAATAATAAAATTCAAAAATGGCTGTAATTTTTTCAGATTCCCAAAAGTTCCTCATGTTATACTTAATTTAGGAACACCGTGTATATTTTACGCGAGGCTACAACGTCTCGTGCTTTTTGTAGCCTTTACGCACGAGACCGAAGCGCGGGAGTTTGCCTCGAAGCTGTTGTATTTTCACGTTGGGTTAAACGAAAATATACTTCGTAGAACTACAACTTCTCTTCTTAACTACTCAAAATTCTCTCGTCGCCTCTCTGGTTGTTACCCATTTTCATCCGACTTGTCACGAGACATTCGAACTTGCCAAATTTTTCAGCATTATTCCAAAGTAATTGGGAGAATATGAAGGAGGTTAACAACTTAATTCTCCACATTGAATATTTCATATTATATTTGAAGTATAAATTTATTAAATAAAATAATTATAATGCTATTATTAAAATCTGCAGTAGGGGAAACCGGGGCTAGTTGGCCAACTTTATAGTCTATTGCTTGTAAAAAAGGAACTAAACAATATTTCAAAAAACAAATTGTTGTTATGAATAGAAGCATTTAGCGTTTTTGGAAAATCCGTTTTTGTGTCAACCAACCCCAGTGTGGGGGTAAGTTGACTGTAGTACGATTTTTACCTGATATTTACTACAATTAATAAATTAATTAAGGCGATTCATTTTACCTGATAATCACTACGACTCGAATAAAAAAACGGATGATTACCAATATTATTTATTTAATAATTCAAAAAATTAGCACAAATGTTTACATGAATGAAATTAAATGTTATTTTTGGTGATAATTGTGGAAAAAAAGGAGTATTTAATTCTCTTTACCAGTTTCCTCGTCGTCGTAATCAGAATTGCAGTTTACATATGTGTCAACCAACCCCATACCAATGTTGGCCTATACTTACCCCGCCTCGTTTTCTTAGAAACAAAACGCCCTACACGCGAATTATAACAATAATTGAAAAAAATTATTACGCAAAACTATAGTTCAATATATGTCCTTTTATATAGTGGACAAACGTAACAATAGGAAATATGTCCGAGGCAGGAAGAGATAGAAAAGATCAACGAAAAAATTTACTTCGGTACCTGGATTTTCGAAAATATTTTACTGCTCGTAAACGGCGTGTCGCTCCGATGTATTGAGACACATGAACGAGCGAGAGGTTACAATGAACGTAATAACAAACGCGTGTATATTTAAATTACGTGGTTTGGATATTATTAACAGTCTCAACTCAACTTACGTTACGAGTTACTCCCCACTCAACAGAAACATCGGGAGATTAGGAACCTTGTAAATAAGAAACAGAGGGTTTCTTTTTGTCACTGAATTTCGCAAACTCAGAGACTTAGCCCTGAAGCAACTGAAAGAGGGGCGTTTAGGATGATTAAAAAGAGAGCAAATAAGCTAGATCATAAAAGGGAGAAAGAAAGAAGTAGAAAAAGACGTCAAAAAAAGTCGCGGAAATAACACCTGGAACTCGAAGTTCAGAAAAGCCGGTTATTGTGCACTGCACCAAAACAGGGGCTAGTAAATATGAAGGTATATGGACATCGAAAAATTCCATTCGTACATATATCCTTTGCAACATGAAACAAGAAGGAAAAAACACTGTACATATAAAATAACTACTGACGAAGAAAATTCGACAAACCCGGACATTTGGACACGTAGAGAGAGCTGCCCTTTTGTTTTCTAGCGTAGAGAACACATCTATATATTTAGTTTCGAGTGGTTAGCAAAGTGAACATGGGCTAACGAACTATCCACGATTCTAATCGGGTATAAGGCTATATAAGAGAGGATTTTGGCAGAGTCCGAACTCGAGGAGAGTCTTGTCTATCCTTAAAACTCATACCATCCATACGAACAACATATAACTCAAGTTCATTTCGAGTTGAACGTACCAATTTCTCTCTCTCTCTCTCTCTCTCTCTCTCTCTCTCTCTCTTTCTCTCTCTCTCTCTCTCTTGTTCTTCCTCATTCGTACAAAGTTGGACACCTTGCCAAAGTACGAAATTCGATTGTATATTGTCACGAGGGGAGGTTGAGAGAGAAAGAGGAAAGAGAGAGAGAGAGAGAGAGAGAGAGAGAGAGAGAGAGAGAGAGAGAATTTCATCGCGAGACGAATGAGCCTCTCTCGCTTATCCAACCACATTCTGGATCTGCTATCCTAGTGCATATTGATATATAAATATACATATGTACGCTCACACCCGATCGAACGTACGGGATGCTGCACTCGAGGACAATACCCTCTCGACTCGAGGAGAGTTTCAGGGGTCTATACGTCGACGAATAGAACGAGCGACGTCTCGTCGACGTGGGGGACTGTAATACTGATCCGGAATCACCGAGTATAGACGCGAAACATTCTATATCCAAGATATGACTTTTATATATGACAATAATACGCACGGTATTGTGCTAGTAAATCCACTTTTACGAATCGTCAAGATTCAACACATGGATTTTCGTGTCAGAATTTCTCATATTAATTTTTTATTTTTTTTCCAGAAACAATAAACATTATTGTACGTGCAAGCAATTTATGATATCGTAGCAACATAACAAATCAAATTTAAATAATAAAAAATTCAGTAATTACGAATTCGTAGAATCGCAGTTATTTTTAAAATAACTTCAACACGGCGAAAAAAATACAGAAGTGAAAATCAGAATGAATCTATAAAAGTATTCGAAGGGTGAAATATTTCTCGAAACCAAGATTCAATTTCAAAACAGTGTATTTTCAAATTATTTGCGGTTTATGAAGGACGTAATGATCGAAAGATATGGATAAAAGTGTTTAGAAATATAAAGTGAAAGAAATGGATAAAAGTATTTAGAAATATTGGTAGCAAATTATGAAAAATGGAAACGTGAATTTTCATCTTTACCAATATGATCGGTATCGGTGATACTTCAGGAAGGATTTCCGATCGTGATCGTTTCGCGCCGGCATTCACGTAGTTAGCATAAATACATAACTCATCATAACTTTGACGCGGTTTAAGTGTACTCGTGGTCATTAGACTCTTCTCGTTCCGAAGAAATGGGAAGAGGAAGGAGGAGCACGAAGAATGTATTACGAGAATAAGAGCAACAGGACACGGTGTCTATAACGATATGTAAGTATAGATATATTTGTTGCAATAATACGACCGAAGCTTCGGGGGATGAAGAAAACTAACTGTCGAGACTTTGTGCAACAAATGTACACATGTATACGTCTTGAAAATGGTTTGAGAAACTGTAATGCGCATCTCATCGCTGTCCGCGAACGTGCTACTATATAAACTACCGAGAGGAATAATTATTCCGCAGATAAGATATGCTTTCAATTATATCGTTCGTTTCTCTCACCTCTTTTTTTTTATCTCCTTCTCCCACGACTTCGAGCAGTGGCTGCCGGGGGTTGTATTACTTATTGCTGTTACCACTTGCCACTTTCTATGTCGCGTGTTCATACGTATATATTATGGGGCATTTCACGTCACTTTTGCATTCTTAAAAACTCACCCTTTTGATTCGTCTGAATTTTTTATATGCTTTTCTACGTAAGAAATAAGCGGACACGTATTTCGTAATTTTTTGAATTGGCGATTTTTTCGATTTTTACAGCTGGTTGAATTTTTGAGTTCTTGCTGAACCCATCTGGGTTCAGGCTGCGATAACTCCGAAACTATGGGTCCTAAAACAAAAATGACCAATAGAAATTTTACACAGTTTTTGATGTACTTTCGGATGAAAAATATACCGAGTCTAAAAAAAAAGATTTCTACTTTCTTTCTCCATTTTTATGTAAAAATCCGAAGGTTTTCTAAAAAGGGCATTATCGATTTTTGATTTCTATTTTTTTTTTTTCAAAAACTAGGTAAATTTAAAAAAATATTAAACGCAGTTTCAGAATGTGCGGACTTTTTTTGTAAAAGCTACAGCTATTTGAACTTATGAAAATTCAATAAAAGTACTTAAATAGCTACAACTTTTTGTTATAAATGTATACTTGATCTTATAAACATAATTTCACTCTGTTTTTGATAATAATAGAAGCAAAAAAAGTAAAAATACTTGTTTCAGATTTTTACGTTGACAAAAAATATGAAAATACTTTTTTTATGAAATTGATAGATTTTTTTTCAAGAGTACGTTAGAAATAAAGAACAAACGTTGCGAATCATTTTTTTTTTTTCAAAACTCATAGTTTCCAAGTTCCCCCAGATTACATGTACCATGAGGATAGGATAAAATTTAATAATTCATTTTGTTATGAAAATCAAATAAAGAACAAATCGCGAAAACAGCATTTATTATTATTTTTCTGAGATATCACTTTTTTGAATTTTTTATCCCATGCACAAAGAATACACAGGAAGAAGATTCAGATTTCAGCATCTGTCAATGTTTCCATATATCCGATTTTAAAACTAATTAAATATTTTAATCTTTTCTTTTTTCTTATGGAGGTGAACTTAAATAATTTGGAAACAGTATGAGTTTGACAGGAAAAATGACTAGTAGTGGCCGTAGTCAATTCCTGACGTACTTTTAAAAAAAATTATATAAATTATCAAAAAATAGAATTTCGGCGATTTTGTTCAATAAAAATAAATTCTGAAAAAGTTTATTTTCTTTTCCATTCTCATTTTCATCAACAACGAGATCAAATCATAATATTGGTAAGCGCAAGTAAACATTTATAACAAAAACACTCTGAAGCTGCGCTTAAAAATTTTGTAAATTCACCGTCGTTGAAAAAAAAAAAAAAATAGAAATCAAAAATCGATAATGTCCTTTTTAAAAAACCCTCGGTTTTGTGCCTAAAAATAAAAAAAGAAAGTAGAAATATTTTTTTTTAATCTCGGTGTATTTTTCATCTGAAAGTACATTAAAAACTGCGTAAAATTGCTATGAATCATTTTAGTTTTAGGACTTATAGTTTCCGAGTTATCGCAGCCTGAACCCAAATCGGTTCAGCAAAAAGTCCAAAATTCAACCAGCTGTAAAAATCGAAAAATCCCAAAATACGTGTCCGCTTATTTCTTACATAAGAAAGCATATAAAAAATTCACATGAATCAGAAGGACGAATTCTTGAGAATGTAAAAGTGAAGTGAAATGCCCCATATATATACGTGTAGTTATGTGTATTTAAGACGATGCGAAAATCTGCCCGACCCATATCGTCCTCCCTCTGTCCCTCGACGTGATATACGGCCTCCATTTAATTGTTTCAGTAATTAAGTTTCTTGCCACAGTCAAGAACCGTCGACTTCACCTGGTAGCATGTGGTTATCAATTGTTCAGATTTTTTTATTCAAGTTTGCTGGCAATCTGAACAGAGGACTGAATTTTTTTTTTTAACTTTCTTTCATCGAGAGAAATGGGCAGTAATTGTTCAAATTGACATTTTGATTGTAGAGTTAGGACTTACTCATAATTGGATGGTTCCACAAAAATGATTTTTTGAAAATACCTGGCTGCAAACTTTCGTACACTTTTTCACGTTTTTTTTTTTTTTTTCATTTAGAGGATGTTTTAAACTTTTAGAAGTGAATAATGAAAATTCAAAGTCGTCTAAATTTTAGACAAACTGACGTATTGCGATAAACCAAACGATATTCTTTTCGTCGTAAAATACATTTTTTTGAAAATTTTTTGAAAGTATAACTATTCGAAAAAGATCAGGGTACGTTCGTGTATGAAAGGGACTGAGAAAAGCGTTACTGTTTGTATGTATTTTTTCTTCAATTTGATGGAAACCAAGTCCATTAATAAATAATATTTCTGGTTCAATTATTTATTTAAAACGTATCCAACTTTAAATTTAAATGAATTCATTATTATTCGTTCCAGTTGAACTTTTCATTATTTTCCATTTCTCGACCTATTTCCACGTTATATTATAAATATCGACATTTTTTTACATTTTCATACCTATTCATGCAAAAGATTTTCTTCTCCTTTTATCGAAAAATCCATTTAAAAAAATAGTCTATTTGACTACGCTCCCGTGGTTATCCGAAGGTTTCATACCTTTCATCGTGTTCAAAAAAATAGGATTGAGACAGTAAGGGGAAGGAATCGAATCGAGAGACTCAAGGGGTGCGATATGGCCGAGTGCGAAGTCATCCGAGTGCGACAAGTGGGTCAGGAGATAAGCGTACTCAAGAGTGAATTCAACGAGTGTCGAGAAGAAGAAAGATGGAGAAAAGAAAAACCAAAGGTCTCCCAAGGATCTTAAATAACAATTGAAAAGGTCTCCTTCCTCCTTGATTCTTTTTCATCCCTATCGCATTTGGGTAAAAAAGCGAAATGAATTTTCAATCGAAAATCTTGGAGAAAAGACCAGAAGAATGGAGAATACAGTGGAAAAAGAGGGATAAGAAATTATCTGGTCAGACCAACAAACATGAAAAAAAAAAAAAAAAACAACACAGTGAAAGAAATCCGATCGATCATTTGACAGTGATATAATCACACTGTTAAAAAATATATGAAATTTACAATACTTTTACAATACAACGGTAAATGAAATTTACAAACCGGGTGTATGAAATGAAAATTATTACACTCGTATGCCAAAATTGAAATACGAACATAAATTTTGGTTACTGATGTGGAATTTAAGATGCATAACATTGAATATTCATATGAAATCTGAAAATTTTGTGGACATGCATTGAAATAAATCATATGTTTGATTGATAATTAATACAAATGTATATGAATTCATCTACTATCAACAATGTATTAAAATTACAGTATGATCTTCACTTTTCTTGACAGTTGACTGAAAAATAAGATACACATGAATGTTAATAATACGATACATGTTATTTCCCATCATAACTCCATCTCTTAAAAATACGGTACAAAAATGGGAATGAAAATTAATATACCCTGCAGTATAAAAAAAAAATCCGTGTATTAAAATTCATTTGCCTATGTATTAATTATAAGAATCTCAATATTAAAATTAATACACAAGTGTAGGAAATTCGTAACGCTCTATGGGCACCGTGCTTCGCGCTTCGGCCACCGTGTGGCGCAGAGCGTCGACTTTCTCATAGGAGGCACGTGCTTCGGACGAGGATATATACAAGTCGCTCGAATCTAAGAACATTGTGTAAAACATGAAAATGGTAAACACCAAACTTAACACAAGATGTTGAGATTATAATAAAAATTTTTACGGTGATAATTGCTCGACTTGATTGCCACGGCATCAAGTGGTGATAAGTCACTGTAATTAATTTCTTGAGATGTCTGCATGATTTCGACCTTCAACTTTAAAATATTGAACACAATAGTACATGAATTAATGTATTCCCCGTAAAAACTCATAATAGCTGAATTTATTTAATGTTCATTCGTATATTAATATTGAAAAAGGATCACCAAATTTTATGATACATTTCTAGAAATATCGTTGACATATGTAATGCGAAAACGTTATACGGTGCCTGAAATTTAGTAATCTTGAATCTGAAAATTACTATGCTGGTAACATGAACTTTAATATACCTGTATAGTAATATTAGTTGATGTTTCGTGTTTTTAATATGCACAAAGTCAACATTTCTTACATGTATATGATTTTTCAAATACACAAGTATATTAATTTTACTAAACAGTGCTCGTTTCATTAAAATACCGCGTCTCTCAATTTTCCTCAGCGTATCTGAATTTTCATGTACGGTATCCGCGTAAAAACTTCCTATACATGTGTATTAATTTTCATACGGAAATTTTTTACAGTGCAAATCACTTGGTCCAAAGAGATTGTTAGAAAAAATCATAAACAAAATTGTAAGGAATGACAATTCCTTAACTGTATAAAGAAATATTTTATTGCCACCACAAACTACAAATCTGGTTGATAAAAAAAAACCATTAAATAATCTAGAGGAATTAAATTGAAAGTATATAATTAAAAGAAACAGCAATAAAATTCGAAAAATTAACTAGCATAAAAGCTTTTATTCCATGTGAAGGTATTTGAACCAATGAGCAAAGGGAATCAGAGACATGCGACGCTCAAACCAAGGATCAATCTATAGATATAGCGATAAAAGTGGAAAGGGGAAATCCCATATTGACGATCAGGCAAGCACGTGACCGTGTATGGTATAGCAGTAGAGAACAGCAGATGATACTCTGATCTTCGATGGGATTTGCGAGATTCACCATCGAGTCGACTGACACGACAACCCATCGTGATCATGACCTTGACTGTTGGTACATGGCGGACAAGGACAATGAGACGGGAAGCGAGGAAGAGAGACATAAATAAATGAGATAAAGGAACGATCACTAAAAATGTCGACAAGAGGTAAAAATACTGTTATTCAGCCAGTCGCGTGTCTTGTTCTACTTCGTGGTATCTTGAGATGTTGACTCTTCACAAATCATTGCAATTTGTATTACACAAACTTTTTTTTTCACTTGAATTAATAACCATTTTCAAATTTTTGTCTTTATCTTGTTTCAAGAACGCAAATTTCAATATACTAATTTTTGTTCGAGACTATTTTGTTTCGAATTTCATCCCTGAGCCAAAAAAAATAACGACTGTTATCGAATGTACCATCATAATTAAATTTATTATAATATGAAAGAATCATCATGAAAAAATTTAATGTCGAAACTCGTAGTTGCGAACACTAAATGAATTTAAAACTTTTGAAAAAATACAAAAAACAAAACAAATTGGATGTTTACAAAAATATGATTCAGCATGCCAGAAATGTGACGCTGAATAAATCGTACGTAATGTGGAGCTAAATAAATAATCGGATTTGAGTGAAATAGATTCAGACACACCTATGTGTGTTCCATGATCAAAGATAATCGTACAGTAGATTCAAACAACGAGTTAGATCTCTATATATAAATTTTGCATGGAGAGGCACAAAGCTTAATCTTGAATATAATTTATTCTTGGTGAGAGACTTTGAGATTCCATGGTGGGCGTAGCGTAACATCGTTCTGCGTATAACTGATTGTCCTGAGCAAGAGAAATCATGGGTCAGCCCACACGAATGTATCACATTGTACGCGCTTACGATCTCGTTTATATTGGCAAAGTACCAGATTACTGTGTACAGGGTAATCCAGGTCAAGTCAATCGAACAGTGAATCACGATTGCCATTTTTTCCAACCTCAAAACGGTATCGAAATAAATGTTCTGCTTCGTTTATTACGATTTATTAATTTGTTTTTTTTTTATCGATGAAAAATGAGACTTTAATAAATTGGCAATGATGAAGAAATTCGATGAGTGAAGGATTTTTCTTTTTTTTAACGAAAAAAAAATGGTATAACTTAACTTTGTTTTGGGATTTGAAAATGCAAGAGGCACGCGATGCCTGAACTTCAAAAATCTGCGAGTACAGAAGGGATGTACATAAATGTTGATCTACATATGGTAAAAATATGACTGTAGAATATGGGCGGACAATCTCCGTGTTTGTGGATGCGCAAAATGGCCTTGTGTGGGTTTCATTGAAAGGTTCTTGGCTTGTGTGCAAGAATAATGGAATCCGAACGGCTGGGGAAATAAAACTCTCATCTGCCGCACGCGACTTGTATGCTCGTTTTCCGTCCACAAGAAAAAAGAGGGGGAGACAAGAGAGACACAGAGAGAGAGAAAGAGAGAGAGAGAGAGAGAGAGAGAGGGGGGGAGGGAGGGAGAGAGGGAGAGAGGGGGAGAGAGGGGGGGGGGAGAGAGAGAGAGAGAGAGAGAGAGAGAGAGAGAGAGAGAGAGAGAGAGAGAGAGAGAGAGAGAGTAAGAGAGAGGTGAAAAAAAATCTCACAAAAATTGAGTGAGGAAAATAAAGGTAGCGAGAAGCTGCAAGCTTCGGTACGAAGCGAACAAAACGGTTATTCCAACAATGAGATGAACTAACCATTTGTATGGTCACTGAAACTGTATTCAATATTGGTTTCCAAGCGATGTTTTTCGAAGACTTTTTACGTGGTAAAACACAGGAAAATTTTTATCCGCGAACTCTGCCAATTTCATCAGTTTCAAGCAAATAAAATTTGAGAGCTTTTGTTAAAAGTATTTTCAATTAAAATTAGGAAGAAAATATGATAATTGAACACTTACAAAAGAACGCGAACGAGAGTTGCAATTAAAAACGAAAATGAAACAGAAAAATCGGTTGCAATTTACATTCGGAGTACGTGGCACAAATGGATCAAAAAGAGGAGACGGCAAAGTGAGTCTGAAGGTACGAAAATTTGCGAACATTGGGACGAGGAAAACGATGAAAAGTGAAGGGAAATGCAGAGGGAAAAATCTTCATTTTACTTTGCCGCTACATCATCCCTGATATTTCTTTTTTTGTCATATTTATGAATGGAAAAGTCGTGGCACGTTATAGCCGATATCGTGGAGAATTTGCCAAGAAAGAGCGATAGAGATTGAAGAAAAAAAGAGGAAGTATTTTGTTCTTTCGTAGTACACTCAAAGGTCGAAGTCGCTCAAAACTTCAGGTCCATTTTGCAGCCTTGATATTCAGAATAGCTTACGAAGGGATGAAAAGGAAGAGGAGAGAGAGAGAGAGAATGCGAAAGAGAGACGACGACGGGAGAAAGGTGGCGGCCCTCAAGAACTTTAATATCCCGTGTTCGGTGAAGATTAAAGATTCAACCACTATTTGTCATTCCATCGCCGCACGCGCTCGAAGCTCTTCGCTCTTTCCACACTCTTCAAGATGCTTTTTTCTTTCTTATATTTTTTTTCCTCTCTTTTCTCGCCACAGCCTTTATTGCATCTTTTGTCGCACTAGCATTTTCTCGGCAATCTTTTTCCTTTTGTACTTTAAATTTGTCCCTCTTATCCCCCCTCTAAAATGGCTCTCTTTTACTAAACCTTTCTTTCTCATATGCCTAGAATGTCATGCTAGAATTTCATTCCATCGGGTTTTCTTCCATATGACACTCTAGGCCGAGAGCTTAGAAAATCATGGGAGAGACGAGAGGATAAGAGTGCGAAAACGAGAGAGAGAGAGAGAGAGAGAGAAATGAAGAGAGTGAAAACGAGAAGTCTACATGAGAGTGACTAAGCTCTCTTCGTGCGTTAATGTGAAAATACCACGGAAAATTCGCTGTAATTTATCCACGACGTGTTTGATAGGGCTTCTCCAGGTATTACTCGAGGACTCGAGAGAAACTTGCTTGGTTAGGAGCGGAGAAAATACGAAGGGAGAAAGAGGAAAGAGGAGGGTGTGGAAGGGATGAAGGAAAAATTGCCAAGACGAGGTAGATTTATGGAGAGAAGCAAGGACGAAATGAAGGAGACGAAAGAACGAGAGAAGACTTTTAAAACATCGAAGACGTGGTAAAACGTCACAAATAAGACACATATAAACATAAGCCTTGCGTTCTAACACGTACTTCGCCACGTAGGAGAGAAAATGATAAAGCATTGGCCACTTGTTGGAAAATAATGAAAAAACCATTTTTTCCAACAATTATATGTATACTTATATGTACAAACGTGTAATATACATTAATATCTGATATGTATTTATACCTGGAGATGATGGCACGAGATACGAAGGGTTACGCGTTAGTTCAAAGCCGGAGACTGCGAGAAATTAATTATCAAGAACACGCCTTGCACTCGCTTCGTCATCCTTCAAATAGCTATACGAACGAGCTTACAGAGCCGGTATACAAGGGAGTAGTAACGTCCGCTATAAATCAGACGCGCTTGACGGCAATCAAGTTGCCAATCATCGAGCATAGAGCATTCCCAATCCGAACCAGAAAGGAAGAAACTCATTTTTTATTTATCTCCCATATAAGTTCTATATATATGTATGTATTTTCCATTTGTAAAAGGTGTGAACGTTTGAGAAATTATTTTATACTATACCAATTGTTACTGTACAGAAATATTTTCAACAAATAATGAGCAAAGGCAGGTGTGTACATTTTTTTGCGATGACAAATTCGAGTTGATTTTTATAAATGTCTGCTATTTTTCAAAAAAACTCCAATATTTCTGGATAAAATTTGACGTCCTTATACATCTAACGAACCCAAAGATAAACGTGACGTGAAAAAGAAAACGAACGTTTCGGGATACGAATCCTCTCAATTTTTAGGGGAATGAGAAAAAAATGTTCTTCTCCCTTTCAAGGTGAGTGTTGGAGAAAAAAGCGGTAAAAATCCTGCTCAAAGTTTCAAAGAATTGTTGTAGCTAAAGTTTACTTAGGTTGGTGAAGAAATTTAAGAGAAGAGAGAAGAAAAAGCAGTGGTGATGATCTTGTAGCCCGTAAAGAGTTAAGTACAGTAATAGTAATCATTAACCTGTGTACACTCTCGAGGGTATACGAGAGTATGCGTACACTGTTGGTGTTGCTATTGCTGGTGGAACAACGTCAGAGTCATGGACTTAAGAAACAATGTGCATTCATGCACGTAGAGCGTGTTTACGCGCTCGTGTCCAATGTTAGTGAAACTCATATATGGCGGTTTCTCTCACCAGTAAAGGAAGCGTAGTCAAGATAACATGCAGAAGCTCGACGAGACGAAAGTGGCTTGTTTACGAGGGTTGCTTACAACCAGCCACATATGTACGTTATTACACATCAAATGGAACCACTTTTCGTCCAAAAAATCTTTTTGACTCCTCTTTCATTCCAGTAGAATGCCTCGAGAAAAAAAGAATGTAAACAACAGAAGGGCCAATTGCGAAAATATTTTCAGAGCTCTATTTTTCTAAGGATAATCATGTCCTCAATGGTCATTATTATGAAATAAATTCTCTGTTAATTTATTTTATATTTTCACCTAAAACATTGTATTCCGGCGTATACAGAGCTTCCTCTCGGTTTTCCCCCTCTATTTTCTTATAAATTTTGATTTTCGGCGAAAATGGCAAATTAAAAAAAAATTTATTTAACCCTCCGTTTGATTCGCGCCAAAAAAGACCGTAAATTTTAACATCAACTTTAGAAGCTTTTATCACACCGTAAGTTAAATCATTGCAAGCGCATACGTTCTGCGAAATGCCATAGAAATGTCCATAAAAATTCCAGAAATGCATCATTTACCATTTTTTTGGTTATTAATAAAACAAAAGAATAAAAAAATGGCGTTTTACTCATAGCGCATGTAACGGAGGGTTGAAATTAATTACTGACATGGACTCCCACGGTTAATCGATTATATTTTTAAGAGTTAAAAATAATAATAAAACCTTGTATCAACATTGCACACACGCTAAACAGTCTTGAATGCAATAAAAGTTTTACATACGATTGTTTTTTTCTGTTTTCTGGATCTAGGTACAAAATTCGAGACTTCCTATTGAAGGATAAAAGAAAAAAGTGGGCGATTGAGCAATACATACATTTTTATAATATTTCAGCTGTTATTAAGAGACGGAATGTCGTCCGAGTGCTTGTACTCTCGTTACGCAGCATTGCGATTGTTCTTTTGCTTCTGAGAGATTACAATAATCGTTCTTTATCACTCGCTTTGTTTTTTCGACCTAACCGAGGTACCCATATATGTGTATAGATATATACACAGGTGTATAATAAACTAAAGAGCGAGAGGAGAAAAATGTAAAAGAGGAAGGAAACCGTACCAAGTGACGGAGAACAGAGAAGGTGGACTAAGCGAGAATATGAGTAGAGAGAAAGAAAATAAAGACGGAGCAAGTAACAAGAGTGGATTTTCAGAACTGGAAACCGTGAACAGTTTTCATTCCACTCTGTGTCTGACAAACAACGCATGTTCCACTCAAAAACACCCCGTGTCTACCTCTGTATCCGTTCGTCCGATGCTTGCATTTTGTTTCGTTCTTGTAAACCCTTCTCGATCAATATACAGGGATTTTTATTTCAAATCTACACTTTTACAAAATTATGCATATTTTTTCACGTTACTCAACACGCATAAATGCCAAAAAAATGTTTCAATGTCATTCCACGATCTTTTTCCGGCTATTTTTTATGCGAAAATGATTGATAATTAGTTTATGATTTAAATGTTAAAATGAACGAATTGAATGAAGTTAGAAATTATTTCATAATTTTGTAATTTGACCTATCTCATATTTCTATTTCTTTTCTTTTGTAATTTCATTTGAATTAATTAAAAATGCTTATTCCGGCGATTGTTTTATCGTTGTGAATCTTCCAAAATCATTAACCGATTAAGTGACACGTAATTTTATATAAGTGCGAGCGAGAAACTTTAAACAGACAGAAGTGCGCGTCAAATTGCATTAGCATTTCGAGACGGGAGGTGTGCCATTCAATAACAGTGAACACGAGAAATTCGTGATCACGGATTTAATTTTTATACGCTTCGAGAGCTCGAAGGAGTTAATTGGCTGCTACGGAAATATATATATATTTGTTTTTAATTCTCGACAAAAGCTTTTTGCCTCGTGAGAATACTCTCTGAGATGTATAATTTTCTGGCGCAAACAAACCGATAAAATTTATCGATCTTTTTTCTTCTATTTATATAGATAATTGAGAGGGAAAAAAACATGATTAGAAAGACGTGAATCGTGTTTTTGTTGGTGTGACGAGAACTTTTCGTTCCCAAAATATATAATTCTTAAAGTCTTAAATAATAAATAAAAAATATTCGAGATTATTTAAATTAAATCAATATTGAAGAAATTTTAACAAAATGAAAAAACGGGGTAAAAAGGATGTGAGCATTATTTAATGATCGGTAAGCCAAAAAAAATTATCCCCAGCTCGCTGCATATATTCCAATTTTTCTCGGTAGCATATAATAGACGAAATAGCCAGCTGTGGATCGTAACGGCGAAAAGATATTGTCGAATTAATGGAGCGTGTCAGCGGTAGGTTATTCGCCACATTGTATGTGCATTATTACAACAGTTTGAGCGGCAACGGGCCAGCAATTTTGATCGCGTGACACCCCCGACATACACACCTGGTCTATAAGACTAGACTGATAAAAATGAACAAAAATCCTGTTTCAAAATAAATAAGATAAATAAAAAGTGTTTGAAAGGTCGAGAGGGCGTTTAACGATCCGATTGAGACGGGGATCGAAAACCTCAAACACTTATGGTAATTTAATGGAAGATTCAATAAAAAAAAAATTTATTTGCAAAACGATTTTTTCAAAACTGTTTCTTTTTTTAAATCATTCAATTAATTATTTAATTCCATCCAAGTCGCCTAAATTTTGAGTGCAGACTCTGCTGTACTTTCGTAATGAATTGGCAGAAGAGAATGTAAAAAAATAAAAAATTTGGTATCTTTCTGACGTTAGGAAATTGAGAAATAAAAAGGCATTTGTTGTTGCGTTTTGCCCATGCTTCAATATCGTAAAGAATTGTCGACTCGTTGATGTTCATTTCTGTCAAGAAAATCATCGTCATTGTTGTGATATCAGATTAAATCGAGGGCTGGGTAATCAGTGTCGATAAAATAGAAAATTGGGAGATGAATGAGAGCAAAAAGAGAATAGAAAAAAGAATGGAAGATTAATACGAAAAGGTCAATCCTTGAAGATTTACACACACTTGCTACATATACGTTTATAATAAATGTATGTGTATGTGTGTGTATGTGCGCCCGCGCGAGCTCGTGTGTATTCTGAAGAATACCGAGGACACAGTATAGCGATCATCGTTTCGCGATAGAGCTGACCAATCTCTCGTAATTACGGCCATCTCGATAACTATCGATCGAGGAGTTGCTCACGAGGTCTACGGTACACACAAGGCCGCACTGAGGCCTATATATTTAATCGTCGTTATACCGACCACGACTTCTCAATTCTCTTCCTACTTATATACAAGGGTGAGGAAAACCTCGGCTCCTGCAACCTCCGGGATAGGGCAATTTGTATCGAGAAAATTGCTATGCGCTATTGGTTATTAATCCGTTTATTCGAAGCCCTAGGCACTGTCGTAGAATCTTCACTGTGAAGTCTTCTCCACAAATGGATCTTTCCTGTTATTATCAGCCACTAAATAGAGGTCTCGTACATTCATTGGTTAGAGCAATCTCGAATTATCTATTAATTTATACCAGACGTATCTTAGCAATAAAATCAATCGAGGTGCTATTTATAAATTCTAATAAAACTTTAGAAGGTCTCACCTGCGATCTTACACTCCGACGTTGCAATATTATCGTCGGGTGTGTTTTGCCTTTTTGAGTACTTTCACCATGTGCTTGAAATGTTATTTGTGCGAAAAGAAATGTAAAAAAAAAGTCTACGTCGTTAGGAATCGCATCGTCGTTTCGTTTAATTACAAATTCATTAGATCCACCATGGAAAACTTTTTGAATATTTTTGATATAAAAAAAAAAGGAAATCTAGCTAATTTGGGACAAAACACGCGAGATATAATCGCTACTTCGAATTATTTAATCATCTTTTACACGCACAGGTTATCTTTTTTTCAATCTGGGATATAAAAAATGACAACTTAGTCAGACAGAAATTCGTGATAAAATCTTTAGCGAAAAGTTATGCGAAGATTTGAATTTTTAATCGTTAAATTAAACGAATAATTATGTATGAGGGTTTTACAAGAATTGCGTGACCTAATTAACGCGCGAGTGTAGATTGTTTAATCGTCACAGACACGAAAGAGGGAATACGTTACACGAGCTATAAAAAAATCTGTTTAGTGAAACATTATTTTATAACTTCGAAGCAATCAATTTCAAGCGCAAAAACGGAAGGTATAAAAATCAAGACTAAAACAATCGAAGCTATAAAAAAAACGTTGTGATTTCTGATGAAGAGGGTAGAAAATGAAGATCGTTCAAGAGAGTTTGAATCCCTCGATTTAGCCTTTCGCTCATTTATGTTTTTTTCTTATCAATCTTTTTTCTTTTTTGGTTGTACGTTCCAGCCATTCAGAGCGAATCAATCGCTGTCCTCTTTTCTCAATAGTCCTCGAATAAAAGATCTCTCGAAGTCCTTCTTCCTCTCTCTCTCTCTCTCTCTCTCTCTCTCTCTCTCTCTCTCTCTCTCTCTCTCTCTCTCTCTCTCTCTCTCTCTCTCCTTCTCCTTCTCCTGGCTCGAATCACCGTCAGCATATAAAACTGAGACAACCGCGAATAGAAGTATCAGAAAGAGGAAGAAGACGAGAAGAAAAGAAAAAAACGCTATTCCCAGTTGCAGTGCGACTGCGTAACCGAAGGAGTCGAAGATTCGTCGATAATGAAGAGACTGTAGGCGGTAGCCGGAAGTGGTGTGGGTCATTTTACAATGAAAAGGTTAAAAAAAAAGCAAAAAACTAATAAAACATCAAGAAAAGAAATCAAAGATTTTCCGTAATGCTAATAAACGTAATGATTTATGGTCCAATCAATCGATTCAAATGAACCCTCCACAAACGCATGATTCTTGTCAACAGCAACAAAATATTATTTAATATTAGATGATCCCGCACGCAGTATTGTTAAACCCAACGAAAAAAAAGACTAAAAACTATTACAATCACCATGAAAAATCTTTTATGGATCATTCAATTCTTTGACTTTCAAAATTGTACGAATTTTTTGGTAGGTGTTCCAAAAAAAAAAGGTTTCTTTTCGTACAAACGAGAAACCATAAATCTTTTGTTCGAATATCACTTGGGAGTGTCTATTTCGTTATATGGTGGGATAGAAAAAAAAATCAGGGAAGCGTGGATGAAAAAGAGGAAGGAGGAAAAGGAGAAAGAAAAAAAGATGGGTTATGGCACAGTAGTGAACGACAGTGTTACAACCGGCACGGTGTGCCGGTGCGAATATAGCGAGAGTCAGCGACATCTCGGAGATCCATCTTTCTCGTATATATCTGTGAAGTCTCGGGAGAGAGGTGGTAGGAGCCAAAAGAGAAGAGTAGAGGGAGCAAATGAAGAGAGGGGCGTAAAATCGCGTCTGTGGGCGAGCATTACTGGTGGCGAATACTACGTTACTAGTGCAGCGTACTACAACGGCGCGTACACTACTTACAACTCTCGGGAGTCTCGAGTGTTACAAGCTTCGAGCTTTCGAACGTAGTAGTAGTAGAATAATAGTAGTAGTAGTAGTAGTAGAGTAGTAGTAGTAGTAGTGGAAGTAGTAAAGGAGGGAGTTGAGGCAGACGAGTGGGATCGAGAAATATAGTAAACGGAGAACCGTAGTGGAAACAGTTGACAAGTTTCTGCCGTGAGAGGACGCTTCGAAGGAGAAAGAGGCCATAGAGGGGGTGGCAAGAGAAAGAGAAAGAGAAAGAGAGGAGGAGGAGGAGGGAGGGAGGGAAAAGAGGGTCGTCGTCGTCGGTCGCTACGGTCTGGTAGAGCTAGGTCGTCGGCTGCACGCCTGCAGCTCGGTAATGAATGGTGCAGTGGCAATCCCAAGCCAGAAAGAGAGAGAGGCTGAGAGGGGGAGAGTGAGAAAGAGAGAGAGAGAGAGAGAGAGAGAGAGAGAGAGAGAGAGAGAGAGAGAGAGAGAGAGAGAGAGGTGGGAGAGAGAGAGAGAGAGATGAGAGCAAACGGGGCAACGCCCTGTCAGCCCAGCTGACTGAAATGAGCCGAGTCGGGCGAGCGGGCGGGAAACGCGAGAGAGCCCGCGAATGTTCGACCCGCTCTTGAGAACCCGAAGCTTCTACGAGAGGAAATTCAAAAAAATATGAAAAAAAAAAAAAAAGAAATTGGGAATGGAAAAAAGCTTTGAAAGTAGGAGAAACTGCACACAGAAAAAAAGGATTCGTAGATTCAAAAAGAACTGAATTGAACCAAGCCAATATTACGATAACGGCTAGCGAAACAAATATGATATTAATTTAACTCACGATTTGAATTAATTTGAATGTGTCAAAAAAATATTTTCGCATCCAGATACAATCGACCTAACTATATATCGATTTGAGTTAATAATGTATTAAGTATATCTAATCACAAGGAAGTTCAAATCTACTGTATATATGCATCACCAAAAAAAAAATACTCTATCAAATATACCACCTATCTAGTTGGTTTAATTAGGATCTGGTTGAAACGAATTGTGCGTGGTTTACTGCTTACAAGAATTCTATATATATTTATAAGAATATTTGTCTTTAAGGTAGTTCCCCTGCGACAACCTCAACCAAAAGTTACATACCATGTGTGCGTTGCGTATGTGTGTAAAGGGTTGATAATTCGTAGTAAATAAATTTAAAAAGCACACAATATTGACTCGGTACCAATAGATAATACGACAGATATCATCTACTGTCGTAAAATTTATTCTATAAGTGTTTTTGATCTGACATTGTGAGTAAACTTTTTGCCGGAACTGTCCGGGCTATGCCCCAATACACAAAAAAGGTTACATCTCTCGCGCTCGCGCTCGTTTGTTTGTAGAATATGTCATATAAGGCCAAAACCGTAGTACTTCTCAAGGTTACATCTTTTAAACTAGATGGTAAATCATCTTGATGTTTTTTTACAATATTCGTGACATCCTGCTCTGGCTCCTCCTCGTTTTTCATCCACTTCTTGATTTTAGTTCTGACGGTAGAATTAATAACGTACTGTTTGCCCATGCATGGCCCATATGTTACGTGTTAATCGAGCCAACTTCAAGTATAAATAACTGGAGTTCGGGATGGTAAAACTTATTAAAATTGCACAGATTTTTGAATAACGTATTAAATAACACGTATGCCAAATTTCAACCATTTCTTAATTCAACAATCCTGTGGGGGAACTACCTTAAATAATTTATTTGCGACATCAAATTTTCATTTTAATTCACAAATAGACAATTGAATCTCAAATGAACCAAAATAGGACATTCAAAAATTTTCCAACATATAATCGGATAGACAAATTAAATATTTATCATGATCCTGCCACCTATGCTAGGTAAAAATATTCAATATCGACTTCTTAGACAGAATCAGTCAGTATACGAAAGTCTCATTAGTTTTTGTAATTAATATCCGTCTGGAGCGCGTTTTGTATGTGAGAAAGGCCTCAACGCTTTGCGCCGCACCAAATCTTGAGTATCGACTGTTCACTAAACGTGCGGAGTTAACAAAAGGTGACTAAATCTGGTCTTGATATCAATAAAATATTTTAGTCAATTTAAAACACTGTGGTATTTATACAATTTTATGTTGGTTAACGGGAGAAACCAGTTTAGGAGGCCGAAATTTTGGTGTTTTTCGTGAATTTTTTTAACAGGGAAGGAATAATCAGAATTTGTTTAAACTTGGAGGATATTTTATTCATGTTTTAAAGTACACTTTGTAATTTTTTCAAGTCATTTTCGCCGGAAATAGTGGAGTTAGAAGCTGCTGTCCATGGACGATCGCCATCCGAGTTTTTTGCTGGTGGGCATTCCTGAAGTCACAATTTTTATCTGTAATCATTACAATTTTCTTTTTTCGTTAACAACATATTTCCTAAGAATATGAACCTAATTGTGATCAAAAAAGTTGTAAATTGCATGTTTTTGAGGTATTTGAACACAATGTCATGTTTTCATACCATGTTTTTTCACCTTTTTTGCATTTAAAAAAATATTTTTAATAATAATATCATCCCAGAGTTAGGTTCATATAGATTGTAATTGAATAAAGAATATTCGCACAAATTTTCAGAACGATTGGTCAATAACTTTTTGAGCTAGAATACCCACCAGCTGAAAAAAAGTCGTCCATGGACAGCAGCTTCTAACTCCACTATTTCCTGCGGAAATGACTTGAAAAAATTACAAAGTGTACTTCAAAACATGAATAAAATATCCTCCAAGTTTCAACAAATTCTGATTGTTCCTTCCCTGTTAAACAAAATTCACGAAAAACACCAAAATTTCGGCCTCCTAAACTGGTTTCTCCCGTTAAATACAAAATAGGGTGGCGTGATCAGTTCAACTCACGCGTTTGGTCATTTTAAGTCGTGCCATGCTCGTATTCGTAATATTTTCCGTAAAATCAGTATCAAATATGGTTTCATTTAACAAAGCACTTTGGCTAAATAAAAAAAATATTTACTTAATATTATTCAGATTTAGTTTGATCTGACAAACGTCAAGTGTGAAAAATGATTAATCTGTGGTCGAACGTGGCCATTTGATTTTACTAAACCCTTTATTCAGCGTAACGCAATATACATTTCAATTCAACAAAATATATCGTTACATCAGTTGCCACCTGCGTAGTATATTGCAAAAAAATATTTGATTGCCTGAATCGAAATGTAGTTGTATTGAAGAAATATTAGGTAATTCGTGGTGAAAAAACTATACAGTTAAAATAACTAGACCAGCTCTGTTAAATCAAACACCGTGTCTTAAATTCAAACTAATTTCGATGAATTTTAACAAATTTTCGGTGATCGCGGATGATGAGTTGAATTTACAAATCGTTTTATATGATTTTATGAATAATGAGATAGAGCAGGATTTATTGTAAAGCTATTGAGCATAAATGCAGCCAACTAGCATGAAAAACCATGTCAAATACATATTCAGATTTTAAGTCCTTGATGATATTACCGAATTGAAAAGTTAGATAAAATAAACAGTTCGAACACAATTATACGAGAAAAAATGTCAAAAACGTCGTTTGGTGAGAACTCGATCAGCTTTTATATGCTGGTAAATAAAATTGCAAAGATTGCTGAAAATTATGAGTGCTAATCCCAATAAATCCAACTTGAAAAACGTTCTGACCCACGCCCTTAACATTTTTGGAGTCAAGATACTCGAAAGGATACTTATGTACATAAATTTACATACTTATATGTATGACACGATCTTACGAAGGTGGTAAGCGGAGGAAAAAGAAATGGAAATGGCGAGAGATCACGACAGCACTGTCTTGGTAGGTACGAATAGGAGGAGCAGAGATGAAGAAGACTCAACATATATTTACAAAACGAGGATGATGGAAGGTTTTCATCGTGTCATCTCGGGGCGTTTTCTCTCGTCCCTTGTTACATATATATATAAATTATACACATCAGAAATGAACTGAGTTGACAGAGCATCTCTTTTTTTTACTAGAATCCTTTGTATATGAGTACGGTAGATAAAAGGCCTTTTAACACGAGTCGAGATTGTTTTTTTTTTTTTAATCTCAAGACAAGGCCCAATTTGAATATTTTTTTTTCAATAAAAATTTAAATAAATCATAACTCACCCAACCTTGGCAAAAGATCTTAAATTATGATGATAAACGTCTGAGAATCTTACCTGTAACATAAATGAGAAAAAAAGACAATTAACAATTGATCATCGCCATAATTAATTGCTAATGATGTCTTCATAAATTCATCCGCGTTAAAATCATTATTATTACTCCGCAACAATTGTAAATAACAAGGCCATATGAAGTCAGTGATTACGTGATTTTACGTAATTACGGTAATTAACAACTAATCTCGTTAATTTTGCGCGGTGATGATTACTGTTTGTATGCCGTTTTGGTGTTTCGATGGGTAATTAAGGGAAGGCGTTTGGTGGGGAGACCAAAAAACGGGGTTAAAATTTATCGAATTATTCATTCGACTAAAAATAGTTGATGCTGAAACTGAAAACTCACGTTCGATGAAAATAATGTTCATTTTTCATTAATAAAAAAATGTACATATGAAAAAAAGTGCTTCGTTCTAAGACTGTTGTCCATCTATAAGAAGCCTACATAATTTGGAAAAAATCAATGCGGTAGAAAAGAGAAAAAAACCTAAAATCAATTTTATCAAATTATTTGACTAATTGATCCTTTGAGAGAAAAATAGAAAGAAATATATACAGATAAACTAAATTTGGTATTCGCGTCTTGGTGTTTCGGGGCAAAATAAAGAGAAGGAGAAATGAAAATAAATAAAACGCAGAATTGTCGAGCAGGGTGGACGAACTCGCGGATATGGACCCGGAAAAACGAAATGGATGGAGGTTATTTGGCTCTCTCGTGAACTCTCTTGGTTGAGTCCTCCCTCTTTTAAGGAGAGGTGGCAAGTTCCGGTAGCGCTCAGCGACATTGCGGGCATCGCCTTCGGTGACGTCATCGCCCTGGCGAACGAGAAGGACAGGCGAGAGAAAGAGGAGAATGGCGGAAGTGAGAAACGTCCCGAGGGAGAAAGAAAGAGAAAGAGAGAAAGGACGACAAAAGAGTGAAGGAGAAAAAGAGGAGGATCGTGCGCGGATGAGGAAGTGGAGGAGGAGAAGAAGAAGGAGGAGGTAAAAGCGTCGCCCGGGCGAGTGGAGAATATCGACCGTGGACCGGCGTCGGGACGCCGACCCACGCAAGCCGTGACGTCACCGCGTCAGCTGCTGCGACTGTATGCAGTGAGAGGGCGATGGCCACCGTGCACAAGGGGCTGTGAACCCCGTAGCCAGGTGGTGTTCTTATGCAACCTGCGCCATATTGATGCACACATTCGACGGAGATGGAGATGCCTCGATTCGCAATGTCCCATTTTCATTCATTTCGTCCTAACTCATAAATTCTCACAAATACCAATTTTATATTTCTTTTATTATTATAAAAATTAATCTCATTTCAAAAACAATTATTTTCTCATATGCTTTTACCATCAAAAAGTAAATACTCTCGATAGAATTGTTTTCCAGCATGCGTACATTTTGTGTTTTTGTTTTTGTTTTTTTTTTTTTTTTATATTTGGGGTACGAAGAATGGTCGAACTTTTTAGGAAATTCAAATAGAACATTTTTGTTGCATTTAAAAAATACATTTGTCCTCAGGTCAATCTTTCCATTATAGGATTTTTTTCGATCCCTTTCTATAATATTATTCACGTTAAACTTTTACTATTTTGTTTAAGGCCTTACATACGTCCAGAATTTTCAAAAAATCGATTTTTTTTTTTTTACAGATTATTATTCTCTATAGTTTTAGGCGTATTTCTGTGTAAGTCGATTGTACAAATTCCCCATAGATCGAAAGTTATTATAGAAAACGTGACTGCCCAACGAGAGTCTGATGCGCGCAGGTAGATGTCTCGAGCAAAACGCACTTGAAACTTTAAATGCATTTTTCTCAAAACTACTTTTTCTGGCACGGTCTGCATGATAACTCATACAGTTTTTAATATTTTTTGATGCTTTGTTTTTTAAATATTCGAAATTGTTTTCTCTATAGTCTGTCGAGTCGGATTTTTGATGTTGTGATTAAAAAATTTTATAAACATAATTAAAGTGTGACATTTATGACAAAATGCACACTTTTTTTTAAACTGCCGTAAATTGTCAAAATTTTTCGAATTTCAAAAATCCGGCTCGACAGACTATAACTACAACTTTATTTTACAAGAATTTTTTTACGTTTTGCAGATCCATCAGCATTTCAAGAAGAAATGATGCAGACCGTGGAGCAACTTTTTTTTCATAGTGCTTCGGGAAACGTGATTTTTTATGTTGTAATTTTTGAAAAAAAAAATGAAATAAATTTTTTTATAAAGTTTAAATACTAATAAACAATGTGTAAAAATTATTTTTATTAATTTCTATTGCTATCTCTTCTAAAAACAGTTTTTCTTTTAGCGCGTTTTAGGCGCTGCTGGACGTATGCAAGGCCTTAACAGAAATGCGGGATTTTTTCGTTGTAGATAACTTGATGCTCGATTTAATTTCAAAGAAATTTTAATAATTTATATTGCAATGCAAAAAAAAAAAAATAGAATAATTATTCTTAAATTACATTACAACGAATGCAAGGCTAGGATATTAATTGGAATCGTAATTTTCTTCAAGTTAAGACACAATTGTGAAGAGCATTAGAGAATTTTGTGGGGGGAAATATAACGTTAAAAGAAACATTACAACGGGAAATCCGACGGAGGAGTTTGCCTTGTGAAATGGTAAGAGAAGGGAAAAAATAGGGTTTGGAACGAAGCCCGAAAGAAGGAAAAATTGGAAGAGGGATAAAAGAAAAAAGAAAGAAAAAGTAGGACGTAAAAGAAGTTGGAGAGGAAATAAGATGGATAAAGTGTGTCTCCTGCGTGAGATGGAGAGTCGACGGAAGTTGTGCGGGGGTATCGCATGGCGAACACCCGGAAGTCAGACTGTCGCGGGAGATGCCAACAGACGTCCTAACGTAGTGGGCTTGAAAGTGCAACACACGAAGTAAAACCGAGGGACGATAATATATAACAGTAGAAAGAGTAAGGGAGAAAGAAAGGAAGAAAGGAAATGAGAGGGAGCGAGAGAGATGCAAAGAGAAAGAGATTGCATAGGCGTCATTGTCTACGAAAATCTACGTTGGTTGTCCTTCCGCCTGGGCGTATCAACGGTCTCCGGTCTCGACCCGAGACTAGACTCACGTTTCTCTCTGTCTGTGTCTCTTTTTCATTCCTTCCCTCTTCCCTCTCGTCCACACTTTGTCCTGTAAACTGTACTTGATTTTCTCCATTGCTCCTTCTGTTACACCTATTTTCGATGCATATGCAGCCTCGCCTACGTAACACGACAGCTGACACTGCGAAATTTATCTGAACTCGGACATCAGCAAATCGCTACAGGCAATTTAACTCCTTCAGGCAACTATTTTTTAACTAATCATATCCTGCTAAACTCATTTAAGCAATTCTCATAAATAAATCACAGTTTTAATATAGATTTTTTATTATTAATAACTGTATATTCTTTCAGTGGGATCTCCAAAATGTCTAACTGATGAATTTGTGTCAATGCTCGTGACACTCATAATTGTACATAGAATAACATTTCCTAACAAGTTCGATCCTCATGAGAATTTTCTAATTTATTTCAATTCCCAACATATTCGTAAGTTCCTTGAAATTATTCGTACGCTCAACACTTCCTCAAAAGCAAGACAACAATGTGAAATACATTTGAAATTACGTGGAAAGTGAAGTAATCTTATTAAGTGGTAACAAAATTATTGCTTATTCCTATTTCATTGTAATTAATCAACAATCTTTAAAATAATATGTAGCAACATGGTTTTGATTTAAGGGGTTTTTGGAAAACATCGAAGCTTCCATCCAGTTATTTAATGATTATGGGGCTGGTTCTGGTTAACTTCCTGTCGGTTGGTAAATGTTTGAACGACAAAACGACGTTTATACGACATACGGCGTGAAGCGAGAACGAGACGAGTGACAAACACACCGATCTCGGAGCCTGGTACCGCTAGACACTGTCACACATGTACGATATTTCAAGCTTACCATCGTTCTCTCACACACGTATACAAATATATCTGCACGTACCGCGTACGATAAATTGATAAACGGTCGAGTGATTGTCAGTTTACGAAATGGCCAATTGTTCTTAAGCTTTGACCTGCGTAAAATTCAGTGAGATTCGCATGACCGAGCATTCAAATCAATTTTTCAGTATAATTGAATTCAGAACGATCATACCTAGAAAGAGCATTTAAGGATATCATAGCGGCTCCGTGTAGTCAATTGACCGTATATAAAAAATTTTCCTTGAAAAACTACAAATTGACACTATTATGGTGTATAAAATATTTTTTTTTATGCATTCGTAATAAAACGACAGCAATCCTGATCAATGAGATAATATTTTAAGAAATTACATATTTTTAATCACTCAATCGAGCTACTCGTCGTCAGCTGTTAATAGTCGATGAATTTTTCAAGCGAAATCTGGCAGCGCTGTACACTCGCACTATAAACATAAACCTTCTTAACCTCTTTCGATAGCGGAACAGTTCTCGTTTAACAATAAGTTTGCGTTCGAGATAACTTAAGGGGCCAGTCCACTTTGAAAATTTCAAAAAATCGATTTTTTTTTACGGTTTTTGAAAGTACATACATTCAGAAATATTGTGTCAAAATTTTATGAATCCGAGCTCTCTAAGTATTTTTTTTTTTTACCTGCACATCAGGACCTCATTTCGTCTACCTGAGCGTATAAACTTCAAACGCGTTTTTCTCGAAACAACGTTTTCAAAATCTAGCTCCATCGTATCTCTAAAACTAATAAACCGATTCTCTTGAAATTTGAACCACATGTTGTAAACATGATTCGCAACAAGATGACCCTCGATGGTTTTAAAATTTTAATTTTTACTCTTTTTTTTGTGAAAAACTGCGAAGAAAACGCGTTATTTTTATTTTTTTCGTTTTTCATCTGCCATTTTTTTATTTTTTGATAAAACTTTATATCCGAGGGTCATTTTGTAGCTGGTGTCATACTGAATCTAATGGACTTCGATTTTTTTGTTTCAGACAAGCCGTTGCCAAGTTGTGATGGAGCTAACTAGCCCACCTATTTTTGAGGCGTTACGTTAAACTAGTTTTTGTACTTAAAAATGAATAAAAATGAATTAATACTTTTTTTTAAATGTATTTCAAGACTTTATTTATCAAGCCCAACAACTTTTATATTCATATCTTTTATATAATCCTCAAAAAAAAATCGCGAAAATAGTCCTTTTTTTGTGGCTCCAAAGTGGACTGACCCCTTAAAATATTGTGACCTTGGTAAAAAAAATTCATTCGCACGCCCAAGACCGCACATTTGGTGCCTTCGATAATATTTCTGTTTCAGTGTAGCCTAATATAGGTTATATTACCGCTGTCACGAATGTGTAACGTTGCTAGCTCACTGTAAAAATTTATCAGCGCGAACCGATCGAACGACTAATAATCAAGTTTATTCAGGTTTTTCCAGCTTTAACTCAAAATTTTGCAAGAACTAATTCGGTAACTCGTTTTTTTTATGTTAGGATATCAATCTTTGATGATTGATTTATAACTGAGAATGAAAAATTTATGGCTATGTAATAATTAAATATATGTAATATACGATCGGAATAAAATCCGAAGAGTTACGTCATAAGACAACGGGTTGAAGTTACAAATTTTGGAATTTAATTTTTCACTTGAATTATCGGTAAAATGTTCCCCATTTTTTTCTGAAGAAAATAGTGAGTTCAATCGACAACATGTTTCAAATCTGATATCTCGTCTGATACTCAACCTTTCGCTACGACCTCCTTAAGAATGAATCATTGATTCAAACTCGTGGGAAAAATCATTATTTTGCCGCCTGCACCGGAAATTCATAGGTAAATCGTTCATAAATGTCATTGAACCGTTGTCGACTGTAATGTCTGTTTTTACATAATTTTAGTACTTCGTCCGTAATAATTTTGCCATAATTAAAGGTGTAAGAATGACTTATCGTAATTTTGTTCTTAGAAAAAAAAAAATTAATGCCTTTCCCAAGTTGCTAATAATTTACAACATTTTTTTAGCGAAGCGTAAAAATAATGAAGAATCAAAATTTGTCATAAAATTTGTGAGTGGAAAAAAATCTGTTAAACAACAGAGAAAATAAAGTGCGCACCGCGGTGCTCTAGAACGAATATATAAATGTATAGTTACGTACCTTATTATGTCCATAAACCGAGTGAAATCGTCGAGGAACGGATTTCGTACAAGTTTATCCGACAATTTTTATTTTCAGTACAAGCAACGTTTTACAATTTTTATCGGTAAATGTAATCGGTACTCTCGCTTGAACCATTAATATGTATTTTCAGGCGAACGGGGATTATATCGCCGTTGGGAAACTTGGAGCAACACTTTATTTTCTGATTTCGGACTTTTTCATGAACTTTTGTATTGTTCATTTTTTATCCTCGCGACGATATAGTCCCAAGATGATAATACACGCTTAACTTCGTTGTACAAAATTTAGGAAAAGTGAAAGAAAAACTTTCGAGTATATTAAGGACTCGAGGATTCTCTATGTCTTTTATTCTCAAGATGGACATTAATGGGGAAAAGAAATGGGCAATTTTTGCGATATTCTGTCGAACGAAGAGAGGTAGGGTGAAAATTTGACCAAATTTTGTGGGCAATCTCGTCATTGGCAATTTTTTTTTTAATGCCGTTACCCTCGAACCAATAACGCGGGGCTGCTCTAGAAAAATGTTATTTTACGACCACGATTTTTTCTCCCTTCTTCCTCTTTTTTTACCAAGATTCTGTAATTTCGATTTTATCTGCGATCGTTAAAAGTTGAATTTTTGTTCGAACCCTGCACACGCGTTTATCGGCTCTTTTAGCTGGTTACGGAGAAAAGTATGCAAGCTGGAGAGAAAAAAAAACGAGATGAAAAAGAAAAAAACGCAGAGACGTAGATAGGAGAGAAAAGGCGAGAATAAACGAGAATCGCTCGGATAACGATAATGCTCCAATAAAGTTGCTCGATAAGGCACTACATTCTATTCCGTAATAAACGCGTAATATTAACCCCGCCCTTGCCTACCGCGAAAAGCTTCTTTAAGCTCCTACGGTTTAACTTTCGTCTCTTTTATGCTGGACTCGAAAGCTTACTTTCTTATTACGAACACATCTTTTTTTAGTACACCTTTATTCCTTCTTGAGAGAAACTTCGTAAAGAATGGAACCCCGCCGGGTAAACTATGTATCTATAAAAAAAAAAATTACAATTTGTTTTTCAGCGCAGCTCACGATACAAATACATATATAAACAAATATAGAAAAATTCTATTCGTTTACGGAAAACATATTTTTATCCTTTTATTCTAAGAAAATAACGATAGAAGTTTAGAAGAATGATCAAACAAAAAGTAATCCAAATTTGATAAAAATAAGATAATCTAAAGTAAAGCTAATAAGAAGAACAACGTTTTACGAAACAAAAACAAAGTTCAACCAAAAGAATTAGAAGAAAAATTGATCGTGAAAACAAGAAAAAAAAAAAAAAAGTATTATATCGAAGAATTCGTGGCGACAGTTGTTGACCGTTAGGAAAAACGGCAACCCAGGTGAAACCGCATTCTTGTCAAGTACGTTACTGCGCGGTGACGCGTCGTGTGACTAGTGCACCGATGGCCAGACCCGAAGAGTATATAATATTATAAAGGAGCTCTGGTCGTCGTCGTCGTCGTCGTCGTCGTCGTCGTCGTCGTCGTCGTCGTCGTCCTCGTCGCCGTTTGTCGTTCTTTCTGATGGCGATCGCTATTCAACGACAAGGTTGAAACGCCAACTGCTTTTCTAAGAATGTCGCGAGGCTTCGTATTCTCTGGCACCGAGCTGACCGATAGCTTTTCCAATCTCTCCAACCGAGAACCATTGGAATTTCCAGTAATTCAACCGTTCCCCGCCAAGTATGCACACACGCGCACATACAAATGCACAAACACACGGCCTAAGGTCTTCTCCCTCTCGATATAAATGTGCAAACGTATTTGCTCGAGGAGCTCTGGCAAACAATCGAGAACTCGAACATATGAAGGCTGAGAATTTCTCGGACAATCGATCTCAAAACGTAATCATAAAATCATAATAATAATAATAATAATTAAAACGATGACAAAATAGTAATAATATTTCCTCACATAAATAGAGACAATAGTAAAAGTAAAAATAACAATAACGATAATAATGAAATAGGAAATTAAAGAGAAATCATAAGAGTAAATATTGAATCGATAACTATATAAGGCCGAAGGAGACTCAGCCGTTATTGCAATCTTGACTCTCGACACACGATATATCTACGACGATGATTTCTCTCAGGAAACCTTTCTCCGTGTACCGTCTCTATTTTTATTTGTATTTTCGTTTTTTTCTTTTTTTTTTTTAATTTTTTTTTAAATTTTATCATTTGCATAAAACGATTTGAAATTGAACGAATAAAAGTGTTCTCCCGACTAAGATTCAATTAACCACGAGTCTAGTTCGTTACCGAACGATCCTGTTGCTCTTTTCGAATAATATACGAGGAAGGGGGATTAGCGTGAAATTGACGTTTAACAAAAGGTTAGCCCGATAAAAATGTCACGAAGAGATTTCGAAAGTGCGCACGAGGCGGATTACGGTGGATTTCTAAGTGGATTCAGAACGTTCACCGCGAATTCTCGTAAATTCTCGTACGTAGTTTCGATAACGGAGGGAAAAAATACACATGCGTATAAAAATATTTCGAAGGCAAAACACGTGAGTTTACAAGGAGGAAATTCAGCTCGCTAAAGACCCGGGTCAGGATATCACCGTGTGCTCTCTAAGAGACGTATTTATTCGCGACTATTGTAGACCCCGAGGATAAAACGAGGAGATTAAAACGAGTTGGAGAAAGAGAGAAAATGAAAGAAAGAGAGCCAAAGATACTCTTGGAGTCCAAGAGGCAGGTAGGTCCATTTCATATACGTATATATACTTACGTATCTGTGCATAAAAGTTCGAAAGGCGTAACATGAAATAGTCAAGGTTCACGGGATAAGGTATGCGGATCTGCGAGGCAGATATGCGCAACTATAATAGAGAAGAAAGAGGTAGTTGGGTGGTAGAACTAAGATCGTGGAGCTTTAGAAAACTGCCTGTGGGAGTGTTAGACAAACGTGTCTCTCGTGCTCTCCGGCAACGGGAGCTGCAAAGTGGAGATCGATGTATATATATACGTATTCATGTATGTTTGTATAAATATGTGTCTGAGTGAAATTGTGGTTAAAAGATTGTTGCTAAATGAATGATGCATAAGGACGCAGTCCGTAAAAGCTTTCCAAATGAATTACAAATGGTTTATTCGTTGAAGAATTAATTTTCATATGTACTCCTGAAAAATGTATTGCAGAGAAAAGCAATTTATTAAAATAATACAGTTTTTACAATTAAAAAGCAATTTGCTGAAGTTATAAAAAAAATCAATTAAAAGAAATAGTAAAAATGTTATTAAAGTGTGCATCGTTAAGATGCAATGAGATTTCTTCTTTTTATTAACACAAAAATCATTTGCACGTTGAAATAATAAAATAACTCGGGCTTTTGGTGGTATATAACATGTTAATTTGTCAAAAAGAATGAATAACCAATAAAAACTTTAGTACCATCGGCAAACAAAGATTTTTTTCTATTAAAGAACGATGGTTTTCAAAGTTACAAAAAAAGTGTTGAATAAAAAAATTCGAAGGAAACGATAAAAAAATTAAATTGACAGAGTATTAAAATAACAAATTGTCAAAGCATTTATAGATTGTCAGGGTCCCGTTCACGAGTGTACATTTATCGTTCTTCGATGTTCAATGTCTCGAGCGGTGAAAGAGAGAAAGAGTGCTCGTGAACGATCAACCAAGTATTGCAAACTCTGTCTTCTCGAGGGATCGTTAGCCCGCGGGCATTTCAGTATGTACGCGAAGGAGATGATTCTCTCTATCATGAGGGAGAGATGCTTGGGATTATACGTATCTATATAAATGTAAGGAGAGCAAACGATGCCAACGTCGTTTCGTCTATGTCGTCGTCTTGGTCGTGATCGTTGAAAGAAAGACCGAGAGAGAGGGCGAAAAAAAAGAAAAAATAAAAGAGAGAGAGAGAGAGAGAGACTGCTCGACAAAAGAGTAAAATTCGTTCCGCTTGGCGGCGAGAAAAAGAGGCTAGACAAGAGATCGTAACGACACGTTTACTATATAGTTTATAGTTTGTTATATACGTCAAATATATATATATATATATATATATCTGTGTGTACGTACGCGCGCAATGCCTGGAGGGACACAAAAAGGCGGTCCTTTTAAAAGAGGACTCAGAGTGCTATGCGCGTAGGCGCGTAAGGATCTCGACCGACTTCCTCCTTAAGGTCGATCGAGCGTGTCTAAACCGACGAGAGAATCTCTCGCGGAATTATCGCGGGAGAGACCAGCCGGAAGATTTTCTGCAGTGTCAAGTCGAGAATATATAGGAACGTGATGATAATGCCCAGGGTGTCTAAAGCGTGCTTCATCCACTCTCGGTTATATCGTTTGTCTATTATGTACCGCGAAAATCTATATATAGATATATATAAATTTATAACCGAAGGTATAAAGTTATTAAGGCGAGCAACCACTTTAGATGCTTCAACAAATAAATTTTTTTTTATTTCATAAATGGTTAGCAAAATATCTTAAGGGGACCGTATGGTCTAGAAATTTGAAAAAATCGATTTTTTTTTTTTTCGATATGTCGAAAGTATAGTATCTCAAGAATATACTGTGAAATTTTCATGCGGAAATTCTCAATATTACAGCTTCTACAGCCCATAACGCAGGTAGAGAGCGGTCCGCGACACGAAAACGTTCAAAGCCTTATTGGACACAAAGCCTTACGGGGATGATTTTTTAGTTTGCAAAAAAGAATGTGTTTTGCATGTTAAAAAACGTTTGTACAAACGTGCTGTTGATGCGAAAAAAAAACATGCACAAATAAAGAAAGCAACAAAGAAATTGACAGAAAAAGAAGAGGGAAAAAAGACACAGCGGAAATCGATAAATAAAACACCGAAGCGTCAACAATTGACGAATAAATTATTGCAAGAGCTGTCAACTTATTACGGTCTAGCAATTAGACGTAATTCAGATTCGACTGAAGGGATGAGAAGTGAAATATGGGCAGCATATTATCACAAAATTTCAACAGATGAAAATCCGCAACACTCGTACTGTCCTCCAGGTTCCGAATCGTGGTGCAAGTGGCGTCAAAGTGAGGCTGCAGGTACTTTAGACACCTACGTGCACCCACCTGCTCTGTGCGATGAAGCACAAGAGATATTAAAACCAATTTATGAAGAATTGACAGCAGAGACTTTATTGGAAAGGTGTATTGGCAGTAATACGCAGAACAATAACGAAAGTTTCAATGCTTGCGTGTGGCACCTTGCGCCGAAACATCTGTTTGCCGGAAAAAAAATCATTGATATTGCCACTCACATTTCCGCTTGCATATTCAATGAAGGATTTGCATCCCTATTGAAAATAATGGAGACCATGGGCATAACAATCGGGCCACAAGCGGAGCAACTAGCGCAAAACCGAGACGAGCTGCGAGTATCGAGCGCCAACCGTAGGAGCACGGACAACTCCAAAGAGGCTCGGACAGCTCGAAGAAATGAAAGGAGTGAGGAAATCTTGAATTATGAACGTTCCGAAGGAATCCTATATGGTGCCGGAATCGCGGATTAACTGTAAGTATTCAAAATTTGCTCAATTTTTGAAAATATCTGTACCTCAAACTTTAAACTCATTTATCTCGAAACGACTTTTTTCGGCACTGCGCAGGTGAAAACAAAAAAACTATTCAACCGAATCACTTGAAATTTGGATATGTTGTTCACAACATGTATGGCTATCGTCGGAACTACAATCATAATTTTATTTAAATAATTTCTTATTGTTTATACTAAAAAACTAGTGAAAAAAAAACCCGATTTTACGAATTTTTTTTCAAAAGCGCGCCATTTTGTCAATTTTTAATTTTTTCGATTTGTTCTAGTCCCGACCATAACTGCACTCTTTCTGATTAAGAATCTTCTTGAATTTTGTGTTTCAGATGAGTAGAAGTCTCGGATCGATCTTCACCGTCCGGGTCGGATTGTTCGAGAGGGTCGTCTTCAATGCCAATTATATGATAATAAACACTGTTTTTAAAATTAAAAAAATTTTTTTTTGTATACTTAATAAAGGTAGTAATAAACCCGAAAAGTTAAAACATCGATTTTTAAATTTTTTAAGGCAAAAAAAAAAATCGTGAAAATAGGTGAAATTTTCGTGCTCTAGACCATACGGTCCCCTTAAGAATACACCTTGAAAATTTCAAAACGATATTCGGATTCTTTCTAACGGTATGTACATAAATGATAAAGACTCTCCGCTCGACTCCCAAGCGCGCTCAAACTTTAAACGTGTTTTTCTCGAAACGACATTTTTTCAATTTACGGAAATTATAACTCAAAAACTAATTGATGGATCATCTTCAAATTTGAAACACGTTTACATAATATGATTTAATAAAACATGAACCTAAAGTTGGAAAGATTAGATTGTTTAAAACATATTTATTATTGCAAAATGCCGGGGAAAAAATGCTAAAAATCGATCATTTTTTTTCAAACACGTTCCAACATTCAATTCTCGATTTTTTTTTCAAAATTTAGGTTCACATTCTTAAAAAACATCGCAAGAATGTATACAAATTTATTGAACTATTTCAGATGCGAATTGCGAGCTGCACAATTCCCGCGAATCTACAACGACGATGAGGGCACGCCAAGGGACACAGCGGATTACACCTTAACTAATGCATGAAATAACTTGAAAAAATTACTGGAGATGTATGAAAATAGGAATAAATTATTGTCAGAGTTGCAAAAAATTCCGTTTTTTTTCGCAATAAAAAAAAATCCAAAAAATCATCTAATTTTCGGTCTCCTAAAGTGGTTGCTCGCCTTAACAAAATTCGTCTCAATCATTTTCTACTTTATTATTTTTTACCAATCGATGATGATATTTTTTCCTGATGTCTGCGTTTCTCAAAAAAAATAAAAATAAAAATAAAAATAAAAAATAACAAGTTTTGATGAATTTGCGAAGCCTAAGTATTCATTAAACTTTGGAACAATATGTGAAAAAAAAACGTTGTTGAATAATCTTCGTTATTTGAACATACTTCAGTTGTTGGATGTCGACTTCAGACTTCAGCAAATGGAATTATGTTTAAATCAACATTGGAAAACAAAAAAAAAAATGTTCAAACATAAAACAGGTTTTGGCGTTGAAAATTTCTCTAGTTAAGTTGATGTCTCATCAACTTACGATGAGAGAAAATTAATGAGATTTATTGAACCGATGACTGGATCCGCAAATCTATAATGGATCAACGATCTAATGTGAAATTCGATCAGCTTTCTAAGAAACGATGGAAATATTGTTATTTATCATCAATTAAAAAGCATGTATGGTAGGGATAACGATTTATTTAATTGGAATATTACGTGGTTTTTTTTTCGAGAGAGAAAGAGAATGAGAAAAAGAGGGTAACAATTATTTTATCCGGTTTTCTCTCGAGTCTGGACTAGGTCAACTTGATCCTGAGACTTTGCGGAAACGGAACAGTTTCACAATGTACAAATTCCACCTGTGTTTAGAAATCCCGTTAATAGAGACATGTCGCATATCTTTTATCCTCATAGGATCTTGGAAATCCCGGTCTCTTTCTCTCGTTCTTGCTCTTTCTCTTTTTAAGCGACGTGAACAACTCCGGTCTGGAGCAGTCAGACTCAAGTAGCCTAGACTAAGTCTTGCCCCAGGCAAAGTCTGCCGCTCATTCGTCAGGTTCCTCGGGTTTACTCCTCCTCTTCCCTTTATATTCCAGAAGAGTCTTAATGCGACAGGAAATGTTAACCGGACAGTTACCAATTAAAGGATCGAAGTCTTAACGATCGGCAACGAGGTGAAACGAAAGCCAGAAAGAAAGAGACAGAATTGTCAGTTTTTTTTTTCACGGGGCTAAAATTGGGGTCAAAATTCTTCTGGTTTTTCTAACGTCTTTACTCAAATTGTTTATTCGCGGACAGGCATTTAATATCTTTTATACATTTGATCTTTGCAAATGCTTGGTAAATTTGAAAATCCAGCAATTAAAAATATTAGAAAGCAATTTCGTTGGATTCGAAAAACGTCGAATACAGGAAAAAATTTGTTGTTATTTTTTAAGGTTTCGTGTCTATGAAAGTTCGATGAAGTTTATTGCAATGAAACAGTATGAAATTTCATCCTTTCGTGTCACGATCTGATTCGAACGACTTGTTACTATAAATCGTATAAAGAGAAATTCATGTGTCCAGAGTCGATATAAATTACAGGTGAGAAAAATAAGGGACATGTTAAGTAGAGAAGGACGGTAAATCGTGGAGAAAGATACCTTGTCGATCAACATTGCGGTCATGTGGCTTTTGCTCGACAGCTGCTACATTGTTGCGTTTCTCCGGCTAATAATAATAAATATGTATAAGCATACATATATATACCAATAAATCCGGACTGTCAACAATGTAATACAAAATGGGAATATCTTTTTTTAACTGAATAAAATGTCGTCCCGATGGTTCGCATATCGAAAATCGAGTCGTTTTATTTGACGTCACCCGCCGCAGCAAGAAGAAAGTTTCATCGACGTCGTTTTTTCCCTTCGTTTCGTTACTATTCTCATTCCGTCGCGCTTTTTTTTTCTTATCGTATATAGCACAATTCCTAACGACTGCACGCATGGTGAAATCGCAATTGAATACTTTGACGCAGATCCATAAATGTATATAACCGGGCATTATAGCGGGACGCTACGTGTAATTCCCGTTTGATTGATAGAAAGAGAAAGATAGACGCGAGCAAAGAATGAAGAAGACATGCATGTCATATGGAAACGAGGATGATACGTCGTGATAAAATTCTAAATGCTTGAAAAGCACTTTTTTTTTCACTTCACTCTATTTCAATTTAATAAGTGAAATAAAATTCAATGTTTTTTATCAAATTGAACGGCGTTCCGACAGATTTCGTTCGACATTTATATAAGTATTGGAAATTTGCCATGTTTACCAATATCGGGAGTTTTCCGATAAAAATTTAAGTTTCCATTTCATCCACGAATTTTAAATTGAAAAAAAAAAAAAATTAATTAAAATAATAATAGTAATGCTTTGTACCAAGAGATGTTTTGGCTCGGTAAAATATATAATTAAAGAATGAATGAAAGTAATGACAGTCAAAATATTTACAGAGTCAACAATCAATTTTCCTCATATGTATTAACGAACAAAAAATTTGATCTGTATCTTGAAAATGTTGGTTTATTGTATATCGTTGAATAGTGAAGTAATGGAAAAGATGTTCTTTTTTTTTTTTTGCTCTGAACGAAGGCGAGGATAAATCGTAGCCATAAGTAATTACACCTGTGTAAAACGGTGCTGTGTATATCCGACTGGCCGATCACCGTTATCATTCATTAGTGAGAATGAACGAATCGTTCTACTATGAAACCTGTGGCGCTCATTCATCAAAAAGCCTTCTCTATTCGTCTCTTTCCCTCTCGCGAGCAACATAAAGAGAGCTCGAGTTGAGAGCGAGAAGGAAGAGAAAGAGAGGAAGGTTTGGATGAAACTCTCGAGCGAGCATCGCACGTTGACCCTTTTACAAACGCGCCTGACCTCTCGCGCTCCTGATTCGCCCTATATGGAACTGATCATCGGCCCGAGATCTCATAATGGATCACAAATGGTATTATAAAAGCATTTACGAGAGGTACTCTCCGGAGCTCTTTGGAATTTCAATTCTAACACTCTGTACCACTTACAATAAAAAAGAGAAAAAAACAGAAACTCTATTTTCAGGGGCACATTTCTTTTTTTGCTTAAGCCCTGCTTGTTTCATTAAAAAAAAAAAACTAAAAATTCTACCTATTTTTAATCGGCAATGGAGGGCAATATAAGATTCATACAATTGCAGACAGAAGGACGTGATATCTGACACCTGAATGTCCATTCCTAAATCTATGCTACATTCAAGGACAAAAAGATATTTTTAACTACATCAGGAAGACTAATAAAAGAATTTACTTAATAGGAGAAAAAAAGGAATAATGGGAAAAATATTTCCCGCGAGTTTATCGAGATTGGAATATATTACAGTGTTTTTTACGCCTCGAATATAAAGTTGAAGTGGAAGAGGAAAATTGCTGGTGGTTGCATTCATCACTCGCGGCGGAGGCCACCTGCGAATCTTCTTCTTCTCGCACTCCTCCCCCTCGTCCGCCTCTTTCGATGCATTTCCTTGAAGCGTGCAAAGCATGATCAAATTATCCTACCCTTTAACATACATACGTATTTCTTTTTGTTTATTCTTTACTAACCGAATACACAGGAGTAAATACAGTACAAAACACATGCTTTAAATGATATGTGTGGTCCAAATTAACACCAACTTCTTGATAACTATGTACAAAGAATGGAATTGACCGCTTCAGCTTCTTCTCGTGAAGGGAGAAAGAGAGAAAGGCTCTTCTCACGAAACCTCCTTAACCACGCTTCCTCGTTCGTATATCTGCCGCTAGGCAAAACCACCAACCGCGTCAGTCATTTTTATTTTTTCTGTTGATGGTCTGCGTTTTTTTCTTGTCTTCGTCTTTCTTTCTCTCGTTCTTTTTTGTTTTTTTTTTTTTTTTTGTAATTCACGAAGCACACTCCCTCGCATTATTCCGTGATCGGTATCACGGCTCTTGTGCAGCTTCGCGGGGATATGAACTTGACAGCGACATATTTACGAGGTCGTAATAACCGCCCCGATGAACATAAGAACGAGAGAAAGAGAAAAGTCAGGCAGGGAGAAAGAGAGATAGAGAGAGAGAGAGAGAGGAGGAGGAAAGAGAAGAGAGCGCGTGGTTTACTATACACGAAGAGGAGAAATAATCCGGTGAATTATACAGGTAAGACGTTGGCGAACGGAGAAAGATTGAAAAGAGATCGGGAAAAGAGGATGTCGCCCGCGATCGCACCAACCACTAAAGGTCTCTCTGCCAACAATGTCGGGCGTGGCACATCTCGCTCTTTATGGCCTAATAGATATATGTTACACTCGATATATACCAACCTAAGGCGTATTATTAAATTACCATTTTTATATCTATTAATACGATTATTTCAGAATTCTCCTTTTCTTTTATTATTATTGGAATTTATGATGCTTATTTTATTTGTGAGTTTTAATTTCTCACAACAAATTTTTTTTACAAAAAGAAAACATTACTATGCATGAACAAAATTTTGATTTTTCAAAAACACTTTTACCCTGCAACCCCTCACAAAAGAAAAATCATGGAAAAAAAAAATTAATGACGGCTGACTATAACTAATTCCTGTCATTTTGTTCCCTGCTGTTAATAAATAACTTCTGAACGACAACAAATCATTAAAAATTTATGCAAATTTTTATCTTGGAATTCGATGAATTTTCGATCGAGAGCGAAAGAATGAAAATTCATATACCACAGTGAATTCCATGAAGCTTTGCACGAGAAAAGAAAAAGTAATGAATTAACGTCTGGTGAGGTGATTTTAGCACCTACACGTCGCATAATTAGCAAACTTTTCTCTATTTCATTTACCGGGTGGGCTTCGACCCGGCCACCAAACGTGAAATCGACCCACGGGCGATTCTATGCCATGTTCTTACCCGTAGGCAATATATATAACTAACATTTGCGATCTCACCAATTCTCCCGCCGATGGCTAAGAGAGCGCGCCGATGTCTCGAGTACGTACTTTTGCCACTTAGCGCCGAGAGCGGCGGCTCCTCTTTTACGCTCAACGGGCTATTAGCACCGACCGCCTGTGACTAACTGCGAAAAAGTTCGAACGAGACACAAAACTATTATTATGACTATCCTTGTAGTTTAATGTTATTGTGATTTTTTTGTTTATATGAGGAATAAAAAAATTCATAATTACATGGGAGAAAGTGAAAAAAATAATGACCATGAAGAACAGAGTCCTCAAGAAAACTTTCCCACTTTTTTTCAATACGGAAAGTGGATTAAACACTTTCGACATATTCTCGCACTTAAAAGTTTCATTCAATCAGAACTTCACAACTTGAAGATTCGGCAAAAATCTGATTTAATGAGAAACGTTTTCAATAATTATTTCGAAATATGATAATACCAAAATTTGGGTTATTGATTGAACGAAAAAATGTTTAAAAATTAATCGAACAATTTTTTTTTGTCGCACGACGAGAATTGTATGATTTTTATAAAAATAAGTGAACTTTTTTCCAATTATTTATCTTTTTTTGCTTTACATTCTGAAAATACTCAAAATGAATAATGCTGTGGAATTACATTTTAATTGCTGTTGAACAAATTATTGTGTTTATGAGATATCGTGAAAATCAATGTTCGTAGAATATCCCAAAGATGACTGAGATTTTTCGAATTTTTTTCAAATCATTAAGAACCAAAATTTATGATTAAATAAATTATTCTTTGAAAATGTTTGCATGAATCATCCTTAAGACGCGTACAAACATGAAAATATATGAAAAATGTTCGATTTGAATCGAGACCGATGACGATTTTGACGTTTTTCGATAATTCGTCAAAGTACCAACGAAGGGTAAGATTTATACGAGAATTATTGGTTGGTTTTGCGCGCGAGCGAAATTCTCTTGGCGAAACAGCATTCACGCGAGGCACGATGACCGGCTCACCTTGACGGGGTCCTTCCACTCCGAGTGGCTATGGAATGCAACGTGCTGATCTCGCGCACTCACTGTTGCACCGTAGAACGAGGGAAAAAAGGGCGGAAAGAATGAAAAAAAGAAAAGAAAAACAGAGAGAGAGAGAGAGAGAGAGAGAGAGAGAGAGAGAGAGAGAGAGAGAGAAACGAGTACTGAAGGAGTCTCGCGGGTGCAAGGATATTAAGAAGTAGCTGAAAAGAATGCGAAGAAAAAGAGGGCGCGCGCGATGATGAGAAAAAGAAGCAAATGAAACGGAGAAAAAAGAGGAAAGAAAAGAGAAGAGCCAAAAAAGCTCGTTTTCCGGGTGTTCTAAGTCGAAAAAAATCATTAATGAAGATTAATCGAACTATGACTCATTGACAAAAAAAAAACAATCGACGCATACCAATTGAGGCGAAGTTATTATCTATAAACACTTTCGTATTATTATTCTTGTCTTCATAAAAACTGATCCCGCATTTTGAAATGAGAATGATGATGTATAAGCGGAGAATCCTTAATTAAAGGGGGATTGTTGTGTCTGGAGGTGATTCGTGATAATCATGGAACGCAGAGTCCAATCTCGGGCGAGTCATTGTTATGTCAACGTCTGCGATATCTCAACTTATAATTCTTTCTCTCTTTCCCTCTTTCTTTCTCTTTAGTCCGGTGGTTCGTTTGGGTTAACGATATAACGACAACGACGAGGCAATTCAAACGATTTGCAAGGTCTGACAGAGCACGTAGAAATAAACGTCGTTAATGCACTCGCGACACACTTTTCCCTACTAACTGGATGTACACAATCTGATAGTCTCGTCACAACGTTACCAAAACAGACAG